>PVKE010016162.1:0-32385 GCA_004027555.1 Craseonycteris thonglongyai
TTTTGTATATCTTCATGAGAGAAGTGTCTGTTTAGGTCATCTGCCCATTTTTTAATTGGATTGCTCGGTTTTTGTTGTTGTTGTTGTTGAGTTGTACAAGTTCTTTGTGTATGTGTTTGTATATATATATATATATATTTTAAGATTTATTTATTGTTTTTGACAGAGAGAGAGAGAGAGAGAGAGAGAGAGAGAGAGAGAGAGAGAGATACAGAGAGAGATCTAGAGACAGAGAGAACTGAACTGGGGGAGCTCCCAGTTCAGCACATGGTTCCGCATGGGCCGGGGCCGGGATTCAATCTCCAGTCCCCGGCGCTGCAAAGTGAGCGCTCAACCCACTGAGCCACCCCGGCTTTCCCCACAGTTGATTTTTAAAAAGAAAAATTATCCAGGGAAGCTGGATCTATTTACATGAAGCCTAGGTTTAGAGATCTCAGACAGTGATAACCAGAGACTCAAAACGAGAGGAATTTGTCTCATAACAATTTTTTCAGAGGAGGCTTCAAAGATGAAGGTGGTCACATGACAAGGGACTGAGAACAGTCCCCAGCAGACAGACAGCTAGTAGAAAATGGGAATCTCAGTTCTACAGTTGCAGAGAAATAAAGTCTGCCAACAACCAATGAACCTAAGAGTTCCTCCTGCCCTAAATCAGAACCCGTCTCCCCCAAACTGATAAGATAATGAAAGAATCCAGCCATGCCATTCCCACAGAAACAGTGAGCTAATTGATTTGCATTGTTTAAAGCTGCTGAGTTTGTGGCAATTTTTTACACAGCATCAGGAAATTTGTATTAGTTGAAGTGACTTGCATCATTATCATCCATAGTACATTAGACAAAGTTCAAGCATAGAGCCCATCTAACTGAAGAAGAGGCTATGAAAGCTTATGTAGATAAGCTTGTTTCTAAGAAGAAAAGTGAATGAGTTGGTGAGCATACAGCAGTGACTTTGCTACTATTATCTATTTTAGCCAAAGGGAAACTAGCCATAATCTTGAGAGCTTTTCAAATATACACCCTAATATTCACTTAGCACTTATTATGATTCACTCATCTAATTTTCTCACAAGAATGTAATAACTGCAACACAGGTTCACAGGAGAACAATGTCAATCGTATTTAATTTTTAGGTCTGGCTTTCATCTGAATACATTAGGTGAGCTTTAATAAGTTATTTAACCACTCTGCTTCATTTGTTTCTACAAACAGGACAAAAATAGCAGGTGGATAATCTAAATCATACATAAAAGGACAAAAACGAAGCCTTTCATTGAACACCTGGGAGGAAGAGCTTAGATACATTCTAAATAGGTGTGAAAATTACAAATCTTCCTTCTTGTGTTGATTTGGTGACTATATCAATGTACTCTGATATCCTCAATAGGACAATCAGTCTGGCTAATAATGCTTGGGTTCATTATTCTATCTTTGCCTTCCACACAAGAAAAAAAAATCATATATAAGAATGTTATTTGATAATGGCCTTTTGCTCATTCTGCACTCTCCCAGAGATCTTATCCACAAAAATGTCTTTATCTATCATCTATGTTCTCTATCCAGCCCAGGTTTTTGTCTTGGATTCCAGACCTATATTTCCATCTGCTTAATTGACATTTTAATGTACTTTCATCAAACTAAGACCCAACAACATGTCAAAAATTGCATTTTCTATATTTCAATCTAAACCCATAATATTTTACTTCCAAACTTTATATTCATTACCTTATAGTACCACATCCATTCAGTTCCCCTAAACAGAAACTTGGGGGTAATCCTACATTCTTCTTTTCCCCTTATGCCATCTAATTTATCCCCAAGTTCTATCTTATCTATTTTCTAAATATGTTTCAAATCTATCAATCTCTCCCATTCCAAGTAGATTTAATCAACTCAGGCCCACCTTATTTCTTACATGGAATACTAGAAAAGTTTTTTAAGTAATTTCTCTGACTCAAATCTATCAGATTATCCACCACACATCCATCAGAGTAAACTTTTCAAAATGTAAACCTTATTAACATCTCCTTAAAATAAATCAGTGGCTCTTTATAGTTTTGGATCTTATGTGGAGGTCCTTAATTCACTTTGAGTTAATTTTGGTATATGGTGACAGTTCACAGTCCAGATTTATTGTTTTGCATGTGGTTTTCCAATTTTCTTAGCACCATTTACTGAAGAGGCTTTCTTTTCCCCATTGTATATTTTCTGCTCATTTATCAAAGATTATCTGTCCACATATTTCTGGGTTTATTTCTGGGTTTTTAAATTTTGTTTCATTGGTCTGTATGTCTGTTCTTCTGCCAATACCAAGCTGCTTTGATTATTGATGCTTTGTGGTATAGACTGAAGTCAGGGAGTGTGATGCCTCCAGACTTATTTTTTTTTTGGAGGATTGCTTTGGCAATTCGCGGCCTTTTGTAGTTCCATATGAATCTGCTAATTTAAAAAAAAATCTATTTCTTGAAAGAACATCTGTGAGATTTTGATGGGAACTGCATTAAATCTGTATATTGCTTTGGGTAATATGGCCATTTTAACTATGTTGATTCTTCCAATCCATGATCATGGAATATCCTTCCATTTATTTGTATCTTTTTCAATTTCTTTTAACAATGTCTTATAGTTTTCCACACATAGGTCCTTCATGTTCTTTGTTAAGTTTATTCCTACGTATTTTTTGTTTTGATCACAAACAGTATCGTTTTTCTGACGTTCCGTTGTTTGTATACCAAAAAGTTGTGGATTTTTGTACATTAATTTTGTATCCTGCAACTTTACTGTATTCATTGATTATTTCTAACAGTGTTCTTGTGGAGTCTTTGGGGTTTTCTACACAAAGGATCATATCATCTGCAAAAAGTGACAGTTTAACTTCTTTGTTTCCAACTTGGATGCTTTCTATTTCTTTTTCCTGCCTAATGGTTCTGGCTAGAACTTCCAGCACTATGTTGAATAGCAGTGGTGACAGGGGACATCCCTGTCTCATTCCTGATTTTACAAGAAAAAGTTTCTTTTCCCCATTCAGTATGACATTTGCTGAGGGTTTGTCATATATGGCCTTTATTATGTGGAGGTGTTTTCCTTCTGTACCCATTTTGTTAAGTGTTTTGATCATAAATGGATGTTGTACCTTGTTGAATGCTTTTTCTGCATCAATTGATATAATCATATGGTTTTTATCTTTAATTTTGTTTATATGGTATATCATATTGATTGATTTGTGTATGTTGAACCATTCTTGTGCCCCTGGGATAAATCCCACTTGATCGTGATGTATATGATCTTTTTAATGCATTGTTGTATTATGTTTGCTAGTATTTTGTTTAGGATTTTTGCACCAGTGTTCATCAGAGATACTGGGCTATAATTTTCTTTTTTGTGATGTCCTTGCCAGGCTTTGGTATTAAGATAATGTTGGCCTCATAGAATGAGTTGGGAAGTATTGCCTCTTCTTCAGTTTTTTGGAAAAGTTTGAGAAGGATGGGTGTTCCTCTTTGAATGCCTGGTATAATTCATTAGTGAGACCATCTGGTCCTGGACTCTTGCTTTCAGGAAGATTGTGGATGGTTGTTTTGATTTCCTTACTGTTGATTGGTTTGTTTAGGTTATCCAGTTCTTGATTCAGTCTAGATAGACTATATGTTTCTAAAAACTTGTCCATTTTTTCTAGGTTGAAAAATTTGGTGGCATATACTCCTTCAAAGTATTTTTGTATGATCCTTTGTATTTCTTTGGTATCGGTTGTAATTTCCCCTCTTTCATTTCTTATTCGGATTATTGTGTGTTTTCTCTTTTTCCCTTGGTGAGTCTAGCCAGGGGTTTGTCAATTTTATTAATTTTTTCCAAGAACCAGCCCTTTGTATTAATTTTTTCTATTGTTTTTTATTCTCTATTTCATTTAGTTCTGCTTTAATTTTTATGATTTCCTTTCTTCTGCTGGCTTTGGGTATTTTGTGTTCTTCTTTTTCTAGTTCTTAAAGATTTATTTTTATTGATTTTTGACAGAGAGAAACAGAGACAGAGAGAAGGGGGAGGGCCCACAGCTGTCTCCATAGTTGACATTAGATTTTCCATATAGTTTCACTCCACAGGTGGGCACAGGGCTGCACAGGGCAGGAACTGGGCTGGGAGCCTCCCACATAGGTCCTGGCAAGAACTGAACTGGAGGCACACCCCAGTTCAGCATGTGGGTCCACATGGGCTGGGGCTGGAATTTGATTCTCGGTCCGCAGGGCTTCAAAGCGAGCATTTAACCCACTGAGCCATCCCAGCTTTCCCTTTTTCTAGTTCTTGATGATGTGACATTAGATTTTTTACTTGTGATTTTTCTTGTTTCTTGAGAAAGGCTGTAGTGATATAAATTTTCCTCTTATTACTGCTTTTGCTGCATCCCACTAATTTTGGTATGTTGTGTTTTTGTTGTCATTTTTTTCTATGTATTTTTTAACCTCTTCTTTTATTTCTTCTTTGATCCATTCATTTTTTTTTTAATAACATGTTGTTTAATCTCCATGTGCATGTGGTTTTTGTAGTTGATCTCCAATTTCAAAGCTTTGTGATCAGAGAAAACACTTAGTATGATTTCGCTCTTCTTATATTTGCTGAGGCTAGCTTTGTGTTCCAGCATGTGGTCTATCCTTGAAAACGTTCCATGTGCACCAGAAAAGAATGTATAGTTCTGTGTTTTGGGATAAAGTGTCCTATAAATGTCAATTATGTCCAGTTGCTGTAATGTATCATTCAAAGCTGATATTTCTTTGTTTATTTTCTGTTTGGATGATCTGTCCATGGCTGTCAATGGGGTGTTTAAGTCCCTCAGTATAATTGTGTTTTTGTCAGATTCTCCTTTTAGATCTGTTAGTAGTTGCTTTGTAAATTTTGGTGCTTCTTGGTTGGGGGCATATATATTAATAAGTGTAATATCTTCTTGTTGTATTGTCCCCTTTATCATTATGAAATGTCCATTTTTGTCTCTTATTATCTTTTTGATCCTGAAGTCTGCTTTGTCAGATATAAGTATGGCTACACCTGCTTTTCTCTGGGTGCCATTTGCTTGGAGTATTTTTTTCTACCCTTTCACTTTGAGTCTGTGTGTGTCCTTGTGGCTGAGGTGTGTCTCTTATAGACAGCATAAGGTTGGTTTTTGTTCTTTAATCCAATTTGCTACTCTGTGTTTTTTTATTGGTGAGTTCTGTTCATTTACATTTAGGGTGGTCATGATTGATACATGAGGATTTCCTATAGCCATTTTATCTTTTGTTTTCTGGTAGTTCTTTTTTTGCTTCCTTGCTTTTTTTCTTCATATTGATTCTTTTAGTTTGATGGTGTTTATGACTGTTTTTCCTGTATTCTCTTCTTTTATTGTTATATGTCCCAGTTCTAAGTTCTTTTTCAGTGGTTACCATGAAGAAACTTTCTTTATATAAGAGAAAGTTTCATATATGCTGTGGCTCCCTTTCTTAAGAATGTTTCTTATCTCCATTTTCTTTGGAAACTTAAGTCTAAATTTCCTCCCCTTTTTATATTTTAGTAGTTCCAGTTTATCCCTATTTACTTTTACTTTTTGTTTCAGGTCCAATAGCTGCCCTTGGTATTTCTTTAAATGCTGGTCTTGTGCTGAAGAATTCCTTCAGTTTTTGTATGTCTCTGGGTTGTGCTCTGTGGCGTGTCTCCACACTGCTCTCTTTCTTTCTCTCTCACTTGCCTCCATTTCTCCAGCTTTAAGTATCTTCTTGGGTCTCTCAGCCAAGATTATGTGCTACTTAGGGATTTTCTAGTTGGATTTTAATTGTTTAAGTTGTTGTCTTTCCAGGAAAAGGTTTCAAGAGCTCCTCTCATGCCGCCATCTTGATGATGTCTCCAGGTAATTTCTTATTCAACAGAATACAACATTTCCAACACAGTTTTTTGGATAAATTATCAATATCTTTCTTCAAAAATTCTTTAAAAAGTGATATAAGCTATCTAGTTATTTAAGAGAAATTTTCTTTCTCTTATACATTTAATTACACCCAGGAAGATATGGTAAATTTTTGTAAATGGCCTTTTGAAGGAAAACAGAGTAAGCCTGTATTTCAATACTGGAAAATGATTCATTGGAGGCAGTTAATAATAGTAAAGTTTTATTTGAAGTTTATATGTCTACCAAATGGAAACCTCTATAACTTAGTCCCTAAAACAAACAATAGGAAAAAAATGTGTGAACAACTGAACTGTGTGTCCCAAGGTTTAGGCAATAATGCTTTACACTTGAATCCATTTTCCTAAAAGCTACAGTTTGTATATTCTTAAGATTCACTGTATTGCTAATCGGGGTGGGGGTGGGGGGCAGGGAGAGAGAGAGAGAGAGAGAATGAATATGTGTGTTTTTTCATGATTGCCTTATTTTTGCATGAATAATCTATAAAGCCATGCATATCATTAAAATGAGTTCTTTAACTGGACATACTGTTAAATTAAAATTGAGTTTTCTTTCTTTTTATTTTCTTTGCCCTCTATGTCTAAATTTTAACTTCAGAGAAGTGAAATTTTTTTTATTTATATATATATTTTTTTATTTATTTTATTTTTGACAGAAAGAGAGAGAGAGAGAGAGAGAGAGAGAGAGAGAGAGAGAGAGAGAGAGAGAGAGAGAGATACAGAGATAGAGACAGAGAGAGAACTGAACTGGGGGAGCTCCCAGTTCAGCATATGGTTCCGCTCAGGCCGGGGCCGGGATTCGATCCTCGGTCCCCGGTGATGCAAAGTGAGCGCTTAACCCACTGAGCCATCCCAGCTTCCCCAGAGAAGTGAAATTTGATTCAAGAATTAACCAATTAAATAGTCATATTCTCCATTTGAACTCATTCAACACATCAGAATTGGAAGAAGCTTGCTAAACCCTTGGAGGTTTTTATTGTTGTTTTAGGCCTTTTGATTTTATAAGCTCAGGATTTTTATCTTAGTTTGAATACAAAGAGCAATTTAGCTTTATGATATGCCATGTAAAACGCCATATGTGTCTTTCTTCCCTGTGCTTCATTCTCCTGCGTTCCAAGTGTATGATGAATCCTGTTCTCAGTTTACAGGTATGTAGACTATTTAGGGTCACATCTAAGCATTTAACATTTTGGAAAAGGCAGTAGCGTCTTAAAGGGCCTCTTCATCATCAAAAAATCTCTACGATTTCAAAGCCATACAAAAATGAAAGTAATCTTCACTCAAATAAACTGCTTCTTATTTATTTGAAATTTACATTCATCACTAATAACACCATTTGTTGATTTCATACTTTCTTTGAACTGAGAAAAATATGAGTATGGCTTCCCTGTCAAAATAATATATTTAAATAATATCTACATTACATGTGAGCACATATGAAAAGGTTTAATATATTAAAATTATTACTCTGTTTTGCTAATTCTACATTAAATGAATTAAAAATTATGAGTGACATATTTCTCTTTCTTATGTACAGAATTTTTTTTAACTGTAGAGTGGTAGTTTTTGTTCTTTTTAATAATGCTGAGTACAATAAGTTTGTTGTCTATTTTTATATAAAGTTTCTTTATTTACCGACTTTAGCTGTGTAACTTTTACTTGGCTTTAGAACTATGTTAAGGGAGTAGAAAGAAAAAAATATATCTAGATCAATAATTCTATGATCTTCATGAAGTCTGCATGGGTTAGCTAATGGATATTTAAAAATACCATTGCTAGTCTAGATTAACCCCCACAGAACAGAAAAAGGATATACTGGTAAACATTGAAGAGTATAGAGGTCTACTTCAATGATGTAAACCTATTTAAAAGTTCATGTTAAAAGACCAAGAAGCTGGTAAACTATTACAGATTATCCCCACTATTTCAAGGTAGGATGTTCCTAAGAAACATTTCATAAGCCAAAATGGCTTAAGGTAAAGAACATCCCCACTTTCCAAAGGTCTGAATAACAATGCTTTGTTCTTTATGAAAGACCTATATTAGTATGGTAGTAGTTTTTGTCATAAGAACAAAAATCCTCTTCAGAATTTTTTCAGCTAGCTAAAATGGGCACTAATGTAAGTCTTTTTTTTGCAAAAATGTAGGGGTGTAACATGGACTTTGGAAAAGTGAAGGTTATCTGTACATAGTTCTGATAATATTCTTAAAAAATAAGTTTATGAGACAATGGGGATTCAATGAACACCTGTATACTGTGCCTGGACCTATGTACTATAGAGGTCACAATAGACCTCTCTGTCTACAGTGAAGTTAAAGTCTATTTGGTAAGGTAAGACATAGACACATGGAAACATAATTATATATGGCAGCTTACCTGATACCCAAACTCTGATGCTGTATTTCATATAAAAAAAATAGAGAATAAAATTGAATGTAATAACATGATATAAGGTACAAAGTGTAGAAGAATGTGCAATAATCATCATCATCAAAAGGAGTAAATTGTTATGGAATGACAATAAATGTTGGACTTTCAAATAGCTCTGCTGAGAAATGTATATCCATTCTGGTGCTAAATCATAGGATATTTTAACATTAAGATGAAAAGCTTTATAGCTTGGTCGCAATTTACAAAGCATCACTATTTGTTTCTTCAGCTTACTTTAAAAAGAAGATGATAATACCTATATCACTAAACTGTGTTCAGAAATAATGAGGATATATTGAAAATTTCTAGTAAAATGCCTGGTAATGGCTAACCCTCAATAAATGATAATTCCTATTATTATTTTGTGTATAATTTTAAAAGCAAGATGGATTAACTCTAAATGACTGTAAGTTATTGTTTATTAACATTTCTAGATAAAACACATTGCTTTGGATGCAAATATAGATTAGTTACATGACTTACCACATTTTTATTTCATTTATTATTTTACTTATATTGTTTATCTTTGTGTCCAGACTAATACAAAATTATGAGTGACAAATACTAATTCATATAAATTCATGGGGAGGCCGGGTTGGTTCAGTGGTTTAAGTGCTTGCTTTGCAGCCCTGGAGACCGAGGATCAAATCCTGGCCCTGGCCCGTGTGGACCCATATGCTGAACTAGGGTGTGTTTCCATGTGGGAGGACCCCAGTTTGGCTCTCGCCCCTGGTTCAGCCCCTTGCTCGAGGGGGCATGCCTCCCATGTGGGAGGTCCCCAGCCCAGTTTCTACCCTGTGTTGCCCCTGCCCACCTGTGTGGAATAAAACCATGTCTAAAACTGATGAAATGCATCCATGGAGACTGCTCTGGGCCTTCCCCCTTCTCTCTATCTCTCTGTCTCTGTCTCTTTCTCTGTCAGAAACAACAAAATAAATCCTTAAAAATATACAAATTCATATACATAAGTGTATTTGGACATATGTATATATATATAAACATTTATATGTATTTATACATATAGATACTTTTTTAGTCTTTTCCTTCGATATTGAAGTAGTAGGCTTTCTTTAAAACCAGTTGTTTCTACTTAGGCTTATATACAGAAATTTCTTTATGGTAGGCAAGTTTTCTATCTTGTATTAATTTTAGTATGATTTCTTACCTCATGATATAAAAACAAGGGAAAATTGTATGTTTTGGTGATTATTTAGAGAAATAAAGGTAGATAACATGTACATTCTAAATAAGTATATTAAACTTAATAATTTAATGCATATAATCATTATATTTTATTTAGTGAAACACTCCAGGCACTTAAGGGCCATTCTATGCATGTAAACTGCTTTCCTAGTGTCAGAAGTTTCAGGATAAATTATCAGCATACTGAATGGGTGGTAAGAACAATGTTGTCTATGTTGATAACAGGTGCTGGTTTATCCTTTAAGAATGATGAAGAGCAAGGCCAACATTCATTTTTTTTTTTTAAATAGACTTTATTTTTTATTTATATAATCATATTTTCAATTTGACAGTTTTGTTTTGTTTTTTAGAGAGAGCGAGAGGGAGAGAGAAATAGAGAGAGAGAGAGAGAGAGAGAGAGAAAGAGAGAGAGAGAGAGAGAGAGAGAGAGAACTGAACTGGGGGAACTCCCCAGTTCAGCACATGGGTCTGCAAGGGCCGGGGCCGGGACTCAATCCTCGGTCCCTGGCGCTGCAAAGTGAGTGCTTACCATAACCCACTGAGCCATCCTGGCTTCCCCCCAACATTCTTCTATCAGTTACTTTAATAAAAACATTTTAATAGCCGTGAAAACAAATAAACACCCATTAGCCCTTTCCAATTATTAACACATCCTTTAAATAAACAAACTTAAAATGACATGCAATTTTTTCTTAAAGTCTTTTTTGACATCAAAATATTAGTAAATGATGAACTACCCTCCCTTATCTTTGTATATATTATATTATATATACAGTATGTATATATTAAATATATATACTATATTATATTATATTGGTATATTTAAAAAAACATTAGAGTTAAAGATACACAACTAAGCCAAAAGAGTTGCCAAATTAATTTCATAAAAGGGTAAGTTGACATTTGTGATTCATCCAGATTTCCCCATAAAAATAGCAATCATGTAAGGATTACAATCATCAGCTCACACATAACTATTACTTAGCCTCTGAGGATTGACTCTTTCAAATTAAGTAGAATAAAAAGGAACTTCTCAACATAGAGACTAGTGTGGTTCTTTTTAAATTTTTTTCTGTGACAATAAGAGGCCAAAACTAATTGTTGAGCTGGTTGGAAGGAACAAGAAAATGCTAGAAAAATAGTTGCTAAAATAACAGAGCACATAATAACCATTACTTCCCCATCCCCTAAAGACATTATTCAAGTATGTTTTATAATTATCTTGATATTTCACTTCCTCTAAAATTATAATTTAGTGAAAGGCAAACACTATCAGCATCTATGTGTAGGCTAGACGTCTCGGGGAGATGGAACAGATAAGGTCCACAGAAATGTCAGACTAGCTTAGCAAATGTCTTCCCAGTTAAAATGGAATTAACGTGCTTATTTACCACACTGAAGTTAAGCCATAAATCCAGTAACAGTGATTTTGTAAATTGTTAAAACTTTCCAATTTTGAAAATAGGTTCTTCAATAAATCCTTCTGCTTTCATTCTTATGGAGGGCATGTGTGTGCTCTGACACTTGCCAGCAGAAGAACCCCCTTTTCAAGGAGTAAAAAATGCACGGAATTTAAACTCAGTACCAAAAATTTGTATTGGCCCCGAGATGAGAAAATTATTAGTGTTGGATAAATGTATTGACAAGGGTAGAACTAGAATCTGAAAATGATTTTTTAAATTAGCTTTTGTGTTTATGTATATACAGTTATCTATAAAAATGATCTATTTTACAAACTCTCGAAAGAAATGTAAAACAAATGATATACCAATAGGGCAAGCTCCAATAATTTCAGTCTGAAATATGTAGTAATTATAATCTCTGTGGATGGATGTAATAGGTCTCCCAAAGAATGGTCTCCAAAACCATGCAGCCAAGTGTAAAACCACCGTCATGCTGCATAAGAGCCATTAGAATCTGCCACTGTGTCTTTCTGCCATTCCTTTGGAGTCTGGGGTACATAATGCCAAGTATACTCATTGTTTCTAATCTTTAAATCCTGTTTGTTGCAAGCTCATCTAACTTCTGGTTGACTCTGAAAAATGGCAGCTATGTTTGGGGTTGGTGATAGAAGGAAAGGATGCTTAAGCACTTAAACTGCAAAGAATGTGCTAAATTATGTTCCAATGTGGCACAAAATTTGTGTGTTATTGGAGTATGAACAACAACAAAAAGCAACAAACAAACAAGCTGTTATAAATCACTGAGGGATAATTCAGTTTTTCTACTTACAAAAATGATCAATAGAAGAAATATAACAAATATTGTACATCTTTCAACCTGACTATGTTGGTAATGAAGACTGCAAAGTGCTATGTAATGAAGAACTTGAACATAACATTTCAAGCATCAGACATCATGGATCACTTGTCCCAAAATATAAATAAATGATAACCAAGATTACATGTGCATGTATATATATATATATATATATATATATATATATATATATATATACACACACACACACATGCATACACATATGCATACATATATACACATATACATACATATATATATATATTAATATTACAGTGCTTTGCAGCCATTTGAAAATCAAGAATTGTTTTTAATATATTAAATATAGTTTTGATAGTACTTTAATCATGCTCTGTCTCATAAAATCAACAGCATTACGTGGCACCTAACCACACACTTGATGCTTTCATCAATCTCATTTTGTAGGTACTATTGTTTAGAAATGAGGAAATCAGTTAATAGAGAAGCTGAATGATTGGTCCAAGATAGCGCAGCCAGGAAGCAGGGTACAGGCTTAGAGTGTCAGAATATCTCATTTGAGAGCATGACTCTTGCACTATATCTGGTTTATGGAGTGGAAGAACAGAGAGGCTCAGTTTTTAGACCCTTTGACTACAGGGATGCTTTGAATCCATTTTCTCTTGAGTAAGTTGACTTATCCAATTGCATGGTTGCTATGATCCTCTGGCTGTTTGCATATTATATCAAACACTATATCAAATGTGGCTATTGAGAAGAAAGTGACAGCGTGAAATAGCAGAGTATAGAAAAATATGTAATAAAAAAATAAAAACATAAAATTTTTTACTTCATATATAAAACTACCTGGAGATTTAATGCAAATCTTTTGTTGTTGTTGTGAGATACCCAGTGGATTATTGCTTAGTCCTTCAAAGCACACACCTATCAGCATCTCTTTCACAGAGAAGTGAGGCACGCCTTTTCTTCTTTAAATGTGTTTAACTAGGGCCACTTCTGGCAACTTTACCCACCTCCTAGACAAAACAGTCTTGCACCATCTGACCTACTAGACTCTCTTTTTTTTCAATAGGTAAAAAATTACTTTTAGAAAGCAGGTATGGGGAAGCCGGGATGGCTCAGTGGGTTAAGCGCTCACTTTGCAGCCCCGGGGACCGAAGATCGAATCCCGGCCCTGGCCCATGCAGACCTATGTGCTGAACTGGGGAGCTCCCCCAGTTCAGTTCTCTCTCTGTCTCTGTATCTCTCTCTCTCTCAAAAACAATAAAAAAATAAAAAAAGAATAAAAGAAAGCATGTATGTTTCATAGGTTTCTAATGCTTCACTTATGAAGTATAAAATAGCCGGGGCTATTTCTAATGTATTTCCAAGCCTTCCCTGGAAATTACAGCTATTGTGAATACTTAGAAAATGGCCTTTCATTTTTAGACTCCAAAAAATTTTAGCAATTTATTTTTATTCTCTATACCTAGACATCTACCGGTAAAATTTTAATTTAATTTAAATGTATATACATATCCATCCTTAAGCTTTTGGGATTCTGATTCAGTAAGTCTTAGTTGGACCCAAGGTTCTGCTTTTGAAAACTCTTGACATCAACCTTCAATAAATACTGACCTAAAATAAAAGGTTTATGCTTGAATTCTTTATATAGTCACAAGGAAGGAAATCTTAGCCTAATGCTGTATGAAGTCCTATATGAGTGCTAGAGGCAAAAGGTTGATGTCAAGGCCCATGATGGTATGGAGAACTATGATTTATGGCAGCTCAAGCTCTGGAACCTGATCATTGAGAAGATGGAGCTAGCGGCAGTACAGGTACCTGCAGAGCTGGTAGGCTCAGCTGATATCCTTGCTCAGTCTCTGGCCCATATGGCCTGGCCTCCCAGCTCCCTGGTCAGAGACTGTGTGCACGTGAGAGCTTCCTCAGCCCAGGTGTAATGCAGACATCTCTCATTATCACAGCTGCCGTCTCTGAGGAAGGTGGCATGCCTGCCATCCCTACTCCTACCCACCACAGCTCACCTGGCTCCACCCACAATGAGCCACATGGTTTTGGGGAAAAAATTCAAAAAGCAATATAAAAAAATTCTAAGCCTAACCTAACTCAGAGCTGCTCCCCTATCTGACTACCAGAGATCAGAAGCCAGAAGCCAGAATATCAAGTCATGAATCTGGATGTGCTGGACAAGTGAGAAATTTGTAAAAAAAAAAAATATAAAGAAGGTAGAAATGTAGGCTGAAAACAATATTAAGATGGAAGGAGGTGATGTACAATATATCAAGTGAACCCTGGTGTCTACCACAGTGTTAATATAAGTACATTTTGGCCAGGTTTACTAAGTTTCAGGCAGATTCATAATTTACTTGAAATACAGGGGGACGGAAGGCAGCCAAGAAGTGTCTGAATGGTAAGAAATGGCCTACAGATTAAAAATTGTGAATAATTCATATATTTTAGAATAATTTATGTGATTTAACATGTCAGTGCCATAAATAATTAACAAAGTAATTTATTAAAGTGATATTCAGACTTATTTTTCATTTCCATGGATTAATACTTCAATTATTTTTATATAAAGAAGATGAAATATAAGCCAGAATATTAATATTGGATATAAATTTGCTCCAATATATTCAAATTTTACATCCTGTCTTTGTAATAACAGGAATTCAGAATCAGTAAACATTTCTGTGTGCACTATTGCATTAAATGCATTTAGTTTTACCCAAAGTTAAAAAGAATTGTATTTTTATAATGAACTATATAAATGATTGAATTAGAAAATGTACTCAATTGTAATCAGACTTGTGGATATTAACTGCTGTCTTTATATGTACACATATTAATAGATAAAGAAGTGATAGGAGGAAATGAAAAGTTTAAGTAGCTTTTTTATTTAGATGTATTATAAGCCTAATGTATTCTAGTCTTACATAGTTACTAAGATCAAAACATGGTCCATCATGATCTGAGTTCTGCCCATGTCTCCAACTCCCCTCATACTGCTCTTCCCTTTATTGCCAAGTTTAGCAACACTGGCTGGCCTTGTGACACTTCCTGGGGGATTCAGAATATACACTGCATCTGTCCCCAGGACTATGAACTTTCTGCTCTATCAGTAGCTGTTTCCCTGCTCTTTTTGCAGCTGGTCTTTTCCTTGATTATCCTTTTTAAAGTTAATTCTTTAGGCAGCATCCTTTTTATTTCCTTCTTGACACTTATTACAAGCTGTACAGATTTCAATGATTTAACTATGTATTGTCTGTTTCCCCAAATTAAAATGTAAGTTCTTTAAGAACTGTCACCTAGTAAGTCTCATTCACGGTATAATTAACACAATACTGAGTGTTCAGTAATTTTAAAAAATTAATGAATGAAAGAACATACGTATTTCATAACTATTGCTTTCTTTTATTTTGTATCCTTGGAAACATGAATACAAATTTCTCTAGCCCTTCAAGACCTAAGTTTGAATAATATACCTATAAAATCACAAGACCATACCAGGGCCATATAAGCTCTTTTCTTCCTGGAGACCTTATTTGCATTTACTGTATAATATTTCTAGAGTAGCTAAGGTGTTTAATAATAAATATTTTAAAACTATGAGAAACTGTTGAATGCTAACAATTAATAAGGTTGTGTTAGGCTGGCTGCTTTACACATTATGGAAATCTGTAGGGTATACCATAAAATTAAAAAGTACATCATAAAAGCATCTACATTCTGTGCAACTATACAAAGTATCTACATATAGGCATAAGAAAAAGAATTTAGAAAGAAAAGTACAAAGTATTGGAGGTGTTTATCCAAAGGAGATGGTATAATAGGCCATTTAAATTTGCTTCTTTGTATTTTTCAATATTTCCAACTTTTATAAAATATACATGCACTTTTTTTACATTAAAAAGACATACCCAGAAAAACCACTGAACAACTCTGAAAATTGCCCTTAACAGCAAGACAAAGCTGCAGAGAGTGAAATAAATTTCTTTCAAAACTATTTAGTTTTATATGTTCCTGGGATTGTTGCAGGTTATGTTAGATTTTCAAAAAGAAATAAAATCTTGTTTCTATCTACATTTAACTATTTCAATCACATTTACATTGAATTGCAATAAAACATAAAAGATTGCAAATTATTATGAAGAAAAGGAGATACAGAGATGGGAAAGTTATTTCTTGGGATGTGATAACAAATCCCATGGAAATGGTCATCAAACCCAGAAAGAATGTAGATTGTGAGAGAAGGACTGTCCAGACCAAGGCATTAACAGCTAAAAATGTGGCCAGGTAGGCAGACACAAAGAGTTTTGGGAAACAAAAGTAGGCAGATTTTTGTGACTCAGGAGATATTTGTTAAAGTTTCAGTAAATGAAAACGTGAAAAGATCCATTGGCCCAGTTTATGGACTCACTAGAAGAATAATCCAGATACTAAAACTGGGGTCATGATGGAATTTGATATGATAGATGACCGAGTTGGCAGGGCGTTTGATGAGTCAGAAAAATAATATATGTAGTTTTAAACAAGCTGGGTTGGGAGTATCTTTATAACTCATTTGAGAGATTCATTAAACTGTTAAACGTATCAGTGTGAAGCTTAGGAAAGGTTTGGGCTACATGTTAAATGTGTGAGTTATTTTTGTAATGGTGATGATTGGATTAGATGAGATCATCTGTAGAGTCAATTTAGAGTAAGAACTGAGGCTTTTGTAATCTGGGTAATTTAGCTGCCAGATAGAATGAAGAAAAGGAAACCAGTTAGGAAGCTCCTATGACAGAGCAAGTGCCAGTGGGGTGAGATGCGGCATCATGGCAGAAGAAATGGGAGAGAACCAGAAGCTATTAGGGACATCTTTACTGCTGTTTTATCATTCTGTTTCGATACCAAACAAGATTAGCTAGTACAAGTAGTAGTATTTTATATAGGCCAGGAATTCCAAATCTGGGTGCATGTCAGAACTAATGATACAATTGTCTAATAATTTAATACATATGATGTACATTGAGTGACTCAATAAATTAATGTTTGACATATATATTTTTTTTAACATATATCTTAAATCATTATTACAATGCCTTTTTCATATACATTAATTTGTGAAATTAGAGGACACAAATATTACATTAGATGTAATAAAATCCAACTTGTTCTATGGCCCATAATTAATGTGTTCTTGTGTGATTTTAACATTCAAAAAGAAAAAATGACATTTTAACTCATCTGTAATTAGAAAGATGAAAATTGTACCATATTTACACAATTCAAAGTTCCTAGTGTCATTTATTGTCACTTCCTTTTCCTGTGTTGGCAAAGTGATTTTTTAATAGCAGATTTTAAAAGGGTCACAATATACTCAAGACGTCATAGTCAATTAGATGTTGAATCAATTTACTTCATTTTATATTTCTCAATTTTTACACCTGGACTTGGATGTTTGCATTGTACAAAATGCAAAAGCATAATGACCCCTTTTCTTTCTAAATGAAGATAGTATCAACAAAATGAGCTAGAATTGTTTCTTCTTTTCATCACAAAAGGTCTTTGAATCCTCCTTACATCCCTTCCTCCTGAATTTTTGAATACATATTTACTTAAAAGAGAATAGCAATGACCAGCTCCCATAAAAAAGATATTTTTAGATCTCAACTCTTAATGATTATTCTTTCAAAATAAATCATAAAAAAAAAATGTTTCTTTGCAATTCCTTATAAAGGCTATGCCAATAGTTAATAAAAATTCAAGTTTAACATCTGTACTTGTTTCCATAAGCATAATCATTCTTAACATAAATTAGTGCAGAGAAATTGTCAGATGGGCATTTATTTTTTACCATAACATAAACACACTTCGATATGTAATTAGTAATGGCTGGAATCAAATTGCTCCACATTTGCTACCCATATCTGATTATATATGCACTAATATTCAAATATATCGTACTCTCAGGACAAGCTTATTATTACAATTTTATTCTGTTCCCAAAGGGTATGGGTTATGTGTTTTAATATTATCAAATTGCTATTGAATTCTTAGAGAGCTTTGAAATTGGCAAAAAGATTTTCAAAGAGAAGAATTACAAAGTTAGGGCACCTCTTTCAGCATGTTATATATTATTCACATATAACTTGTTTCTCTTTCTGTATCACCTCACTCTGTGTGGGTTTAATTTTGAAAAATTCCAAAACTTCAGAATCAGAAGGAACTTCAGAGAGTATTTAAATCAAGCCCTTTAGCCTGTTCATGTGTAATTCTCTTCTACAATATTGCTGCAAATAGTGACTGCACTGGGATTTCACTACATCTTACAGGAGTCCATTTTATTTCTTGGGAGTCTGAATTGTCAGAAACTGGTTCCTCATATGTTGGCAAATTATCTTCCCCTGTATCTTCCGATCATTCCTCTTAACTACACCCTCAGAAGTCATGTGAAATAAAGTATGTTTGATTTGACCAATTTTGCCCTTCTTTGTCCAAAGTCAATTAGCAAACTCATACAAATCATGCGTACTGGTGTCTCTTAGGATTATCTATGATTTACCAGCTTTTTTCTGCTACTGAAAACTTTAAAAATATTTACAATTTCTCATAATTTGTGATATAATAAAGATTCATCCTCTGAGTATATGAACTCATGTCAGAAGTTAAATATGTGTAGATTTTGCCATTGATATTGTTTTTGCAACTTGATGCTGTGAAATCAATGATTTTTGTGAGAAAAACATAGAGGGAGATTATTTGTAGGGCGAATGTTTCAATATACCATGCTTCCATTTTCTTCACCTTTACCAATTACAACTCTCAAAAAATCTTCTCAGATCATTCCAACTGGAAATTTTCTCTCCACTATGATACTTTGGTTGTAAGTCTCTTACAATCCTAACCTTTCAAAGGTTTATATAGCCAACTGGTTATTACAGATTTAGAGAAGCCTCATGACCAGAAACCATGTCTTATTCATTTCTGTATTTTCCACTTGAAGAATCTAAGCCATACTAGTTCCTTAATAAGTAGATATATGTATGTATGTACTTAGTAAGTACATACATACATATATAGTGAATCTAAGGCAGCATGCAATTAGCATTCCTGAGAAAATGTTTTTCTACTTGAAGTAAGTGGGATAAGATAGAACTTGTTTCCCTTAAGCAGCACTTTATGGATTTTATTTAACAAGTTAACTTTGTTAATTATCTTGTTTTTGTTTTTTTTATAGTTAACTACTGATGGTTCAAGCAAAAGAACATGGTTAAGAAACTCTAACATTAAAGTAGGAGTTACACTTTATTATCAATGTTTTATTTTTTAAATAATTTCTGACAAAGTATTTTGATCAAAATAGTCATAATACAATATATTCACGTGACCACTGAAGTATTTATTATCCATATTTTAATCCAACTCTAAATAAATCATCATGTAGATGATAAATAATATTTGTCCTTTGAAAAAAATATATAATGCAATTTTATTACATTAGACATAATACAATTCAATTTACTCTATGGTCCATAATTAATGTGTCCTCATGTGATTTTAACATTCAAAAAGAAAAAATGACATCTTAACTCATCTGTAGTTAGAAAGATTATAATTGTACCATATTTATACAATTCAAGGTTCTTAATACCATTTATCTGGCACTAGAGTAATCAAGGGTATCATTTCACAAATTATATAAATGTTAGCCACTATATACTGTATACCTTAAACTAATGTAAAATAATGTTGAATGTCAACTATATAAAAAAACAGTCATAGGGATATATAATACAGCATAGGGAATATAGTTAATAATATTCTAATAATTGTGTACAGTGTTAGATGGATAACAGACTTATTGGGGTTATTACTTTGTGAGCTATATAAATGTCTACTCACTATGCTGCTTTGTGCACCTAAAATTAATTAAAACTACGTGGGAAAATAAAATGCTGCAATCAAGTGCCCCGAGGCTCATCATGGCTTGATGTTGAGCATTCCAATATACTTATATCTTCTCATAAGTCATATAGCATAAACTTAGAAATGTAGACTTTGTATTTTGAAGATGGATACTAAAATATATATTTCAATATGTCAATTTTGGAGTATTTTTATTAATGATATGACATTTATTATTACCTATGAAACTAAGCCTTAAAATGCCTTAGCTAATTTAAGACTCACAGTTTTATGTGTTAAATACTATATTTTGTCTTGCATATTTTTTGCACAAAGACCCGAGTATGAAGGACTTGAATGCCTTGTCGATGGTTACATAGCTAGGAAGAGGTAAAACTGGAGTTTTAACTCAGACTGTCTGATGTAAAAACTTTTTCTCTTGATCACTACTCTATTTTACCTCCCAGCCTTGAAATAAAAGTCTCATACACAGAACGGCTGGCTTTGACATTTTACAATAAGTTACAGGGATCTGCTCATCTGGACAAAAGAAAAGTGGGCAGGGTAGGATGGATGTCACCACATAGCTAGGCCTACAGACAGTTAATGCTCAATATTTTCCCTTGTCCCTCTCCTTTGTGTTCCTTAATCTGTGAATATAATGAAGGAATACAAAGATCACAAAAGGTCCTGTACTTCATCTTAGGTTATGGGTTTGAAATAAGTCCTATAACACTGTGGTGAAAGGCAGAATATGCTAAATAAAGTCATCTTACTTTAACTGACATTCACAGACTGATCCAAGCAAGAGTCAGCACACTGCCTGTCTCCTTTCAGTTCCTTCTAGACTTAGACTATGATTTCCTGCCCCAGTCAGCGGCATGCTCATTTAGCTCCTGGGAGAGTGCCAGAGCTCAGGCTGTTACACTATGAAGCCAAATTATAGATCAGCCACAGGAAATGGCAAAATAACCTTTCTCCACACACAAAGCAGCAGGAGGTGTATGACTAGTTTCATGTAGCCTGGCCACTTTATGAAAAACAAACAAACAAACAAACAAACAAAAACTATTTCTCTTGGTGAACATTGGTCAAAGTTAACATGACCCATAAAAACAAGCCTTTGTTTGATAAAAGAGTATATATTATTAAATTAACTGCTTCAAGTTTGTAATTTGGGTCTTCCTTTTTTAGAGTTAAAATGAAACTGTTAAGGAGCTTACGACAATGCATGAACATGCAGAATTCTCTACTTGGTAGCATTCAGAACAAGAATTAGGCTTTTCTGTTTGCATGAAAGTAATAATCGAAGGAATTTAAATTTTGTATTAAAAAAGTTTTACTAAAATATTACTTCATTTTAGTATGTCCTAGCGATAGCCAGCATGCACACCAAGTAAGGATTTCAGTTTATACATCTCAAATTACAGGATTAAAGTGATTACTCTCTTTTAATTTATTTTCTTAAAAAAAATGTGATTTATAGCACCCTATAATTATTCCTGCCTATCTGAATTGCTGAGTGTACAGAATGATTATTTACATTACAAAAGTGAGAGAACAATTATGGCAATTACTACAGAACTTTCACATTCAGTATTTCCCACAGGGTCATGAAGAACATAGAAGGAAAGGACAAGCAAAAGAAATAGTTGAGAATGTAGTTTTGATTTTCACAGAAGCCTTCCTTTAAGAAGGAGGAAGTTCAGTCCTTAGAAGACTTTAATTTATGAAAGAAGAAGGGGAAGCCAGGATGGCTCAGTGGGTTAAGCGCTCACTCTGCAGCCCCAGGGACTGAGGATCAAATCCTGGCCCCGGCTTGTGCGGACCCATATGCTAAACTGAGGAGTGCCCCCGGTTTGGTTCTCACCAGGGTGAGACCCCGGCCCAGTTCCTGCCCTGTGCTGCCTTGTGCAACCCTGTGTCCACCTGTGGAATGAAACTATGTGGAAAAACCAATGATGTGCAACTATGGAGACCATTCTGGGCCCTCCCCCTTCTCTCTGTCTCTGTATCTGTCTCTCTCTCTCTGTCAAAAACAATTAAATCTTTAAAAAAAACTTATGTAAGAAGCTTCAAATAATGCATGTGTTTGTTCATGTACCTTTTGTAGATCACATTGTTCTAGATTCTATATATATGTCAAACTTAATCTTCAGAACAACTTTTCTAGATGGATACTTTTTCAGATACTCTTCATTTTACAGGTGGAGCAACTCTCCAAGTTGAAGCTGAGGAATTGCTACTGTTGGGTCAAAGTTGGGAAGCTGTGGAATCATAGAACTATGGAGTGGAGTTTGCTGATGCCCAGATTTCAGTCCTTAAATCATGTGCCATACCAGGAGGTAAAGAGTCAGAGGAACAAGTAATCCAGAGGACTGCCTGTTAGGACAGGAAATGATCTGCTGGACAAAGAAAATGGGCAGGCTCTCTCAGGATAGTGACCAGAAAGAATGCCTACGTATGACAGGGCTGGGTTTTGCACGTCTGAGTTATTTAAGCAACTGCCCTTGGAATGTGTCCTATAGCATTACAAATATGGGTTTTTGTCTTTGCTAAATGAAAGCTTACCCCCTTCCCATAATGCTTGAATAAAGATACCAGAGTAAATCAAATATGTTTTACCCAGAAAAGAGAAAACAGGATTTCCTTTTAGGTAGAATCAGTGTCATAGATAAAGTGTGTGTGTGTGTGTGTGTGTGGGGGGGGGGTTCTTTCTTTTTTTTAGTGGAACAAACGCCATCTACTTGTGATAGACAGCTAGGACAGTTCTCTCTCTCCTTTTTTTCCTTTCCTCAGGAAGATAATTACTTTCAATTTGAATCATGCATTTTAACTTTTCCAATTTGTGGAAGATATCTCTATACACTTTTGCCTTACATAATAAAAAATCTCTGTGAAGGTTTTCTTATCTATCTTACACTTTCAGTGGTTAACTCTAGTATGACATACATATAAATGATATCTTAGTTTACTGATCAGTTGATTCATTGATTCATTTAGTTATCCATCCACTAAATCAAGAAATGTTTGTTATATGCTGGGTACTATGATTGGCACTAAGGATGTGATGGGAACTTGATAGACATGACCCCTGTCCTTGGTGCTTATAGCCTTTATCAGCCACAGGGTGGACATGGAAAAGAATGAGACTTATAATAATATAGCATAATTAATTTTTGTATTGTAACAAGTCCTATGAAATAAAACAGTGTGCTATGAGGTCCTCTGTCAGAAGACTTTCCCTAAGAAAGTGCCCTTTTAACTCATCTGAAGGATTGACTTTGTTACATGCATAGTCGCAAAATTCAAGAGCAAGTTTTAAAAGACTGGAAATAGAATTAGCAACATCTACACCTGGAATAAAAAAGTAAATTTTTTATTAAGAATAAAAAATGAATAAGGGAAAAAGAAAACAGGTGGAAGCTAATGAAGAGATTTAAGCAGGTCAGTGACTGTTTTGTACTTTTTGAAGGTCACTGGGTTGTAACATGGGACATGGTGGTAGGTATACAAGAAGGTACATTGTGAGGAGAGCTTGGAGGTTTCTGAAATGACAGCAGTTGTAGACTAGCCTGATATTTGAGAAGACAAAGAGAAACAGTAGTGGTGAGACAGACTTGATAGTGCAGTTGATGAATGGGGGTGGGAGGAGAAGAGAGGGAGGTACAAAGGTGGGCTACCAAGAATTTATCTTGCAGAAAGATTTCCATAAAACTATGCTATGTGAGAGAACAGATAAGGAAACAAAATTATGTAGCACTTTGCACTGCAGTATCTATATTTTATAAATGCTATTAGCATAGTTCCACTTAAAACAAAATATTATAATAGTACTAAGATATTTGTGATCCACATTGTGTCCACTGTACAACAAAGATACCAGGTGGTCCACCAGCAGCAGTTACTGCCTATTCATGAAGCATTTCAGCACAGAATAGAACAATGTACCTACTGACGAAGATAACTTTGCTGTTATTATGGAAGCTATGATGTTTGACAATTTCTTTCTATCCAATGCTTTACAAGTTGTGTGAATCATAAGATTTTTATAAGCAACAGTTTATACCCATAATTATAGAGTATTTTACATGGAATTTTTGACTAGATGCTTAAGCTATATGATAGCTGACAACCTTGAAGACTCCTTGATTACTGCAGATTCTGGAATGATGTTGCCTTTCAATGAGACGTATCCCCCCTAAAATTTCAAAAACTGCAGCCTGCCTTTCATTCTCTGCTTTCACTTTCATGATCAATCATGGTAAACCATAATCCAGGTAATAGTTATTGGCCCATAGGGAATGCATAAGACAAATCAAATAAAATAGGCTACCTCTCTGAGATTAATATATGAATAATAGAAGAAAAATAATTCTTTTTCTTTCGTGGATATATGAGAACTTTCTGGGGAAAACCCAGTCATTATCAATATAATAAGAACAGTTACATGGCTGGATACTTTCCAGGCAGCTCTCACATAATTAACTTTTGAATAAATACACTTGATTATTGGATTCATATGAAAAGTTATTTGTGCCTTAAAGTTTGCTTGCTCGAAGATTCATGCTCTGCTTTCCTTTGTTAAGCTCTGTGTCACAGAGGTCTGAATCCTATAAACTGCTTTTCCCAGCCTCCTAATTTAGATGGCTTTTCTTGTGTTTGCCAAATAGAAGCTCCTGGCAGAAAATTGGAGTATAGCAGAAAAGGAGAAACTAGGATTATTTCTTCCTCTAACTTCTTGTCTTAGTCAGCATCTCCGTCTCTGTGGCTGAAATTCTGATCACTATTCTGACTTCCATTGGGTAACTCCAGCTTCAGGACTTTAGTACAACCTCCTCTTTTCTCACTACTTTTTCCAGATTACAGGAATGGCAATAAAGCTTCTTGTTATTGCTCATATCTGTGTTGCCTCATCAAAGTGATTTATGATTAATTTGCTACATTAAATTCTCTCTGTGTTCAATGGTTTTCACTTTCCTGACTGGACCTAGACAGAAACACCATTTATTGTCATTTGCCTAGTTGTCAAGTAGAAAATACACCTTTTCTAAGCAAATAACTATAAAATATTTAGAATAGTTACTGATTCATTATAAACAATCCCTTGTATCAACTTACTGTAGATGAAAATGGGGACATGTAATTTTGTAAAGCCACAGTACACATCTTGTAGCCATAATCATCATCCCACAAAATGATTCTGCTCCCAGATTTAACTAGAAACCATTGGAATGAGAGTGCAAATGTATAAGGTATTGAGTACGTAGTATCTCTAGACTAGATGAAGCAGGGACTTTGAATCCCAGAGGGATAAATAAACCATATAATAGCTTACTGAAACCCAAAGGGGTTCTCTTTTCTTGGAATTTTGCACAAATAAAGTAAAAGAACAGAAAAATTGAATTGGCAAATTCCTGAAAAGGAGAAAAGTTGGAGTAATGAACAAACTAAATTCAAGGAATATTAACTCACTTACATTCCTTCAGTTTCTTCTATATCTCCTTGAATGGGCAGTAAGCAAGGATGCATCTTGATTAGCATGTTCTACTTAAATCTGCCTAACTGTGCCTTTTTAACCTCCTTATCCTTCTAGTCCTTTGGATCATTGAACTAATAGCTACTAATTTCTCTCTTTTATATAGAGAAGTTGTTACTCTACTGATATACTTAAAATATTCTTCAGAAGATTCCCTGCTGAATTGATGCAGAGTAAACCAGGAGATAATTCTAGGCTGTCTAGTGACTTGGTTAATTTATTGAACCTTGATAAGCCACAAAGACAATGAATTTATCTCCTTGATAAGCCACAAATGCAATGAATCTCAGATTTCAGGAAAATGTAGACATGGACAATTCAAATATGGTGACAGTCTTGCTAAATACCTACCTGCCAAGACACACACACACACACACACACACACACACACACACACACACACACACTCCTTCTAAGCTATGCATGTAATTACTAGTAATATTTTTTTAATATTTTAGAAAAACATGTATTTATATTTATGTACTCTGACATACACAACAAATCTGAGAAGGCAGAATATGCATCTTTTGGACAAAAGGTAACATTGCATAACCACAGCTCATTGTAAGACTTGGGTTCTAAGGGATTGGCAAGTCTACTGGAGCATTTTAAAGCAAGGTAATGATATAGTCCAATTTTTATTTTAAAAAGATTACTTTGATAACCCTGTGATTACTGGATTATGGAGAAAGCTTAGTAATATTTACTAGGTATTTACAGTAGTCTAGATGGGAAGTAGTGACCTAGGTACAAGTTCCTTTGTTGTTAGCCTGATATTTTCCAGTCATTTACAAAGTTATTTAGGTCAATAGATCTTTTTCTTCACCCTCTTCAAGTGAGGTCATATAAATTTATAACACAGTTAAACTATTCTGTCACAGCCTGCATTCAACCCTGGGATCCTTGGTTTATTTTTTTAAATTTGAATATATTAAGGCTTAGTCTTTATGCTGTGAAGTTCTATGAGATTTGACAAATGGATGGTGTCAAACAGTATCATACAGAATAACTTCTCAGCTCCAAAACATCTTGTGTCCTTTGCCTAGTCCTAGATAACATCCTCCTTTTTTTAAGCCCTGACACTACTGATCTCCTCTTTATAATTTTTCCTTTTTCAGATTATGACATATATGTAATCAAAGAGCATGTCATCATATCACTGATTTCTTTCACTTACAAATATGAATTTAAGGTTTATCCATGTTGTACATATTTATGACTTATTTCTTTTGACCACTGAATAATATTCCATGGTGTAAATCTAGAACAATTTATTTATTCATTGTCTTACTGAAAGACATCTTGGTTGATTCCAGTTTTGGCATCTATCACCTTTTTTTACCTAGCATGGGAAGTCACACAGCATCACTATTTCATACATACTCAATGTTCTATTCATTAAAAAACACTAACATAAGCCCATAGTCAAGTGGAGAGAAATTAAATTTCATAATTTGTAGAAGAATCAATGTGTACGTGGATATGTTCTAAAATCACGTCAAAATAATAATAATAAAAATAGAAATTCAGACTGCCCTTGGAAATTTTGTGACTCTCAAAGCTCAGTTGATAGACGCTATATTTGTTTTCCATTACTGTGTAACAAACTGCCACAAGTTTAGCTACTTAAAACAATACCAACTTACTAGCCCAGCATTCATTATCTCACAGTTAGTAGGTCAGAAATCTGGTACAGTGTGACTGGGTTCTCTGCTCAGGAATTCACAAGGCTGAAATGAAGGTGTCAGGTATTATCAGGATTCAGTTCTTATCTGAAGGCCCCGGGAAGAAAATCCTTCCATACTCAGAATTTCAGCTGGATTTGTTTCCTCCTACTGGTAGGACTAAGGTCCTGTTTTCTTGCTAGCTGTCAGCAGGGGATTGTTCTCAGTTCTGACCTGGAGCATACCCACCTCCACCGGCATTTCACAAGGTAGTTGTTTACTTATCTTCAAGTCAGCAGGATCACATCTCTCTGACTTCTTGCTCTGCTTCCTCTGGATGTGAAATGAGTACCCAGATTTAAAGGGCTCAAGTGACTAAGTCAGGTTTATGCAGATAACTTCCTTATTTTAAAGTCAACTGTGCACATAACAACCTAATTACAGGACTAAAATCCATCATATTCACATTGTGGGGATTATTCATGATCTGCACACCAGAAAGTAGGGATCTGGGGGTTCATTTTAGAATTCTGCCTACCACGGTTATAGACCAAATTTAAAGAAAATGATATATTTGACCAACTATTGGAGTATCATAAAGAAGAACCCATTTGAGCATGCTTTCTTGAGTGGCAGAGTAGAAATCTAACTGAAGTAAAATACTGAGGTATGCAAGGGGCTACTATGTATATAATCATAATAAGGTGAAACTGTACTAATTTTCAGTGTTTAGACTCAACTTATAGATAAATCATGGGCATTTTGCCATAATGGTCTCTAGTTCTTAGGTTGCCTATCTGTGGTTTAAAGTACCGTATATTCTTTAAAAACATAAAAAGAAATATCATGCTATTACTTTATTGAGAAGAGGTGAGACTAAATCATATTTTAAAGGAAGCTACATCATTAAAGTCATAGTATATTAAACAATACATAATGCCTATTATTGATAAATTGAAAAATGGCAATATGGGCATATCACTTAGAGAAAATGTAACTAACAGTTTATCTAAGGGCAGAAAACAAAAATGACTTCTCTCTGGGGAAGCCGGGATGGTTCAGTGGGTTAAGCACTCACTTTGCAGCCCCGGGGACCCAGGATTGAATCCTGGCCCCAGCCCGTGCAGACCATGTGCTGAACTGGGGAGTGCCCCCAGTTCAGTTCTCTCTCTGTCTCTGTATCTCTCTCTCTGTCAAAAACAATAAAAAAAAATGACTTCTCTGGGAAGTGTGATTGGGATGGGAAAAGATAGGATAGGAAATGCTGCTTTTAAGCATAAACTACTCTATACCATGAGATTAAAAATATCTGTATATTAATTTGATAAAAAATTTTAAAAGTAATCTACTGAATGAAACAGATATGTAGACAAATTCTCCACTTACTAAATTAAGACTCACTAACATTTTATTACTATTCAAATCTATATAAATATTCCAAATTGCATTATTGAGAAAATATTTCATATTATTCATAAAGCTATAGCAAGATTTTTTAAATTCCATGATAAAATTTAGAGATAATAAGCAACAATATTGAGAGAACTTCCCTGAATGATTAACTTTGGTCTTATTTTAAAAAAGAATATTAAAATGACTAGTAAGCAATGGCTTGTCCTTAGTGAATCCATTCAGGATTCTCTTTTAAAAACCCAACCACCTCTCTGAACACAACTTTATAGGGAAAAAAAAAATTGTATTTATATCACATTTATGTTGCAAAATTCTCACTATATTTGCCCATCTTCAAGATTTACATGATTTTCTTGTTTTATAGTTTCCTTAGAGATTCTTAGCAGAGCTCCAGCTATCTCATTTGTGAATTTCTCTGAGACAATGACACCATTTCTTCTGGTCAGAGATTACATTTTAGTGTAACTCTTTATATTCTTCGATATTCTTATCTTTAAGGAATCCATTTATTTGTATTAATGTTTATTTTCCACTTTTTAATATGAAGACTATTCTTTCTCATAAAGAAAATGGAATAAAAATATGAGATAAGTAGTTTAATTTTTTCTTTGGCATTTATTAATATAATTGGCTGTAGACAATAAATCATTATTTTCTTTGTTGTATATCCAAACATATATGATACATGAACTCCACAAAACTATTTTGTTGAGTTAGAGGGTACCACATAATTTCAAATGATTACTTTTATAAAATTTTGGAATATGAGTTACTATCCATTGGAGAGTATTTTATTAAAAAACATTAATAATAAAATCAGCGCATCATCAAATTAACTAATTTTTATGGGTACCATTAATTTGGCTAACATTCAAACTGTTCTTCCTTTGACCGTAGATTATGGGAAATAAAAACATAATAAAAGTACTCATGGAAATTAGAAAACCAATTCAGATTAACCTATTACACCTTTGTTTTTACAAGTGTTTTCACTAATTTGGAGAAGTGTAATACGTCACTCATTTTTAGCAAATTCAAACCAATGTTAATTTTCAAACGGAAATGAAAAGTATTCTTCCTTAAGGATGCCAGTTTAATCTATACTAAAGTACAGCAAGATTTGACTTGAACTGCATGGTAATATTTGTAATTATAAGTGTAACAAAACTATTAATATCACATATGACATGACATGCTTACCATTTATTAGGCACATACTAAGCACTTTTTGTATTTTGTGTTTTTTAAATTCTTTCAACACTCTATGAATAGGTGTCATCTTTTTTAAATGCACCAGGAAACTTGCATCTGAAGTACTAAATATTGTGCCTGACAGGACAAATGCTTAACAAAACAAAAATCAGGCTAACATTGACTGAATTTGAAATTAAAGGTTTATACATTTTCTGGTGGATAAGGGGACAGAAGAGCAGAGAGGAAAGACATATTGTTGAAATATTCATAGACACATAACCAAAGAGACTAATAAGGGGGAACTGTTTGGAGGAAGCCTCTCTACAGGTTTAAATTTTAAAGAAGTCTGTCAGTGCTATGTGAAGCTGAATCTTTGAATATCATATGAGAAGATTTATATTCTTTTAGCTAGTATTATTTGATTATCAAGAAAGGAGAATCAGAAGACATCTGGAAGCGAGGAATTTGAAGTTATAGTCTTTGAAAAGGTTCAGAGACCAGATGAGACAGTGACAAAAATGGCTGACAGAAAAGAGGTGAAACCACGAAGAACTTCACCATGCGCAGATGGCTCTGCGTCACTACGTTTTGAGGTGGAGGCCGCGTTAGTATAGGACGACATAATGAGGGAATGCCTTTTGGGATGGGTTAAGTGGGGTTATTTAATTTGGGGTTTTTGTTCTATCAAAACGATAGACATTGAAGAAAAAAATTGAAAAAGCTTATTGAACTACATTTGACATAATGTCATGCATTGTTCCCACATTCTCCAACATAAGTGTACACACACACACTCTCGTGCGCACACTTCTAGTTCTGCATCTCTCTCCCTGTAACAGTGCCACTAGATATCCATTTGTCCGACAAGTAAACCTAAGCATTATTTCATTTTCCCCTTTTCTTTTCTGCTCACATCTAAGCAATCACAAGCTCTTTCAATTCACCCTTTAAAATATTTCTACCTTTCTACTCCTGGACAACTACAATGGCCTCAGTGTGACTCGCCCTGTCCATTGCTTTGTCACCCACACAGACCCACAACTTATCCTCTGTACTGCCTCCAAGATGATATTTCTAAAACACATGCTCATGCATGCACCACACGCATGTGCATGCACACACACACACACACACTCACAAACTGGTTTTTATATTTATAGTTTTTAAAAAACTCATCATCTATGGGAACAATCCTTTGAAATAAGAGGCTCTTCATAATGTGTTTCCATTTACACCCTTTCCAGCCTCATTTCATCCCACTAATACCACCTCCTCCCACTGGTATACTTTATGACTTCAGCAAAGTTGAGCTAATTTTAATTGTTTAGACATACTTTGCTCTCTCCCATTCTTACACTTTCTATTCCATTTGCCTAGAGTGTTTTTCTCCACCTCGGCATGGTCTTGTCCTCCTGGAGACCTTCTGAACATTCTAATGCCTTGCTCTTCCTTAGAACTTTGGCCTGAGGCAGACTCACTGCTTCTCCACTGTGCTTTCATTATGTGCTCTGGACACATCTCCGTTCCTGCAGTCACACTGGCTTGTAATTTTTCTCACATGTCTCCTTTCTCTACTACACCTTGATCTTCTTGAAAGCAGAGCTACGTCATTAAATGTTGTCATTTCTATGCCCAGAATAGTACAGTGATACCTTGGAATCTGAACACCCACAAACTCAAACAACTTGGAATCGAAACAAAGAAATCAAGCAAAATTTGTCTCAGAATTTGAATGCTGCTTTGGAATCTGAATGCCAACACGTTGTTCACATGGGACGTATCAATTGTATGGCCTGTAGCTTTAACGAAATGCCTGCTCATCTTGGAACTTGAACATTTTGGAACTCGAACAGGGTTCTGGGACAGATTAAGTTTGAATTCCATAGCATCACTGTACTTGGTTTTAATAATAGTTTTATAAACATGTATGAATATTAGATGGATGAAAGTAATTTACTTCAGATTAAAACTACTTTCCTCTAGTGATGATCTCCAGCTAGGGCACTAAGTGCCTGATACTGTTTTCGTGTGTGCATATTTTGAGGAGTGTCAGAATTTTTTCCCGTTCCAAATTTATTTGAAAATATCTGTAGTGAAAATGATTGCATTTGCTTTTCACCCAGTAACTGAAATAAAACATGCTTTGCACGATGAACTCTTATATTGCTTCTGGCAATCAAATAGAAAGCTACAGGGAAATAAAAACAGAACCTGTACTTGACACTATGGGGACTGGAAGCCAGAGACTGTGCCGAGAGGATGATTTCTTCACAGCACAGACCCTTTCTCTAAAGTGAAAATATTCAGGGCTAGAAAAGAATGCATCTCCTCAAGCTGCCTACAACCATGCTTTTGTATGGAAAAGTGTTCCAGATATACCACCATATATATATTTATTGTTAAATGTATTGGGGTGACATTGATTGATATTAATTACATTGTTTCCAGGTGTACAATTCTATATTACATTGTCTATACATCACATTATGTGTTCACCACCCAGAATCAGCTCACTTTCCATCACCATGTATTTTACCCCCCCCACTACCCCCCTACCCATTTCTTCTACCCCTTTTCTAATATTTTAAGTGGCTATTAAATAGAGGAACATGTCTTTCAATATTTTTAACAAATCAGTATAAACTAAGCTATTAAATAAGATTATCATCATGTGAATATTTTTATTTTTTTTATTTTTTATCTTTTCACATTTATAGAGAGAAATTATCTTTTTGTCTTCAGTGCATAGTTATTTCTATTTTACTTTTGACAGATAGAGAGAGAGACAGAGACAGAGACAGTTAGAGAACCAAACTGTGGGAACTCCCCAGTTCAGCACGTGGGTCCTGCCTGGGCCGGAGCCGGGATTCGATCCTCGGTCCTCATGGCCTC
>PVKE010016163.1:0-32373 GCA_004027555.1 Craseonycteris thonglongyai
GTACAACTATGGAGACTGCTCTGGGCCCTCCCCCTTCTCTCTGTCTCTGTCTCTGTCAAAAACAATAAAATAAATGTTAAAAAAAATTACAAACATGACTGCCAAAGTGAAGGTCACTTCAGAACATCCAAAAGGAGAATGCTGAAAATGCAAAAAGGGACATGGGGAAGACAAAGTGCTTAAGAAAGTTAGAAGAGGAGATGAAATCAAGATGGTGATGTCAGAGGAGCTTTTGAAACCTCCCCTGGAAAGAACAACTTGAACTGGTAAAAGCCAACCAGAGAATCCCCAAGCAGCACAGTCTCAGCTGAGAGACCGACTCATTGCTAGAAAATACTAAAAGGCCAGAAAAAGGGAAGTGAGCAAGAAAACAGGAAGGGAGCAGTGCAAAGGCATGCCACAGAGCATGACCCAGAGACCTACCTGGTGACCGACCCAAACACTGGCCAAAGACTGGCAGAGGAGAGACTTAGGTCTTAAATCCATTTCCTTCTTGGATTTAAGGTTTCTGTTCTTTCCATAGATTCATGAAGCTCTCACCTATTATTTGTTTGAGCAAATTCTCTTTGCCCATCCCATCCTCTGCTCCTTTTGGAAGACCTATTATTCTTATATTACTCTCTAATGGAGTCAGACAGTTCTTGTAGAGATCTTTTATTTCTTTTAACCCTAAGGTCTCTCTTCTGTGACACTTCAGTATTTCTTTCTCTGATTGCACTAATTATTTCCTCCATCTGGTCAGCTCTGCTTCCTATGCTATTTCAGATTTCATTTCTTTTATTGTGTTGTTTACCTCCAGAATTTGTATTTGGTTCTTTTTTTTCTTTTTTTTTGTAGCTGCAATTTTTTTGTTAAAGTATTCTTTTTGCTTGCAGATTTCCTTTCTGCAAACATTTAGCTGCTCTTCTGTGTTTAGCTGTCTCTCTTTAATCTCTGTCTGGTTTCAGAACTACAGTCTTGAATTCTGTGTCATTTAGCTCACATATTTCCATATCTTTAAGATTCTTGTCTGAATATTTTTTCATTTTCTTTCTGAGCTGCTTTGTTCACTGGGTTACTCATTGCTGTTGGAATGTTTCTCTTCCTGGCCATAAGGACCATTCCCCTAGTACAGGGGAGGCGAACCTTTTGGCGATTGAGTGCCAAAGTTTATGAAATAAGAGTACACTCGCTCGACTTGCGTGCCAACCCATCAAGTGAGATAGAGGTATCGATTATTTTTATGTCTATAAGAGGCATAGGATGTTTTTATAACAAAAAACAATAATTCCGCGTGCCGAAATAATTGCTCCGCGTGCCACTTTGGGCACGTGTGCCATAGGTTCGCCACCCCTGCCCTAGTAGATATAAAGAGGTCTTTTGCTTCCCAGCTGGTGTTGCTGTCATGTCTCACATTATTTTCTCTTGGTTATTTGGTTTTCTCATAGTGGGAGATTTCCTAGAAGGAGGGCTTCTCTTTGACTCAATTGCCTTGGTCTCTGTATGCCTCCTCTTGGGGTGGATATGGTATTCTATGCCTCCAAGATCCCACTATAGTCATAAACTGCCGTGCATGTACTTTACAGTTTTTCTGGATCCTTCTGCCAGCATCAGCAGAAAAGGTTGGGTGAGGTTTGCTGGAAAAGAACAGGTCTGTTTGCATCACAAGGTAATTGTGGTTTTCTGACTGTAGCTGACTGAATGTAGGCACTAGACAGAGCTGGGTGGAGGGCAAGCCTTGGGAGAGAATAAGGGGAAGCAGCCAGGTTCTATCTCTGTAGATGTGCAGTTCTCTAGCTAGGATCCTACCTAGTTTAGGGTCACACCATGCTTCAGCCACCAGACTGCTCCTGCAACTGGTGCTCTGGTTGCCGTCACATGCTTTGGGTACCTGCTTCTTGTTCTGGAATCTGGTCTTGTGCTTCAGCTGCCCACACCACTCTCCAGTCCCTGCAGGTGCCATGTTCCAGCCTCACATACTGTACTCTGGCCACCTACATCATGCTATAGCTGCTCTCCCTGTGCTCCTGTCACTGGTGTCACACTATAGTCACCCCCACCCCACTTCTGCCATCTGCCCCATGCTCCAGCCACCCATGCCTCTGCTTTTGTCTGTTCTTGGCCTCCAACCCACCCCGAGTCATTTTGTACCTCAGCCTGTGCTTCTAGCTCAGGCCCCTAGCTACTTGAATCCAAGCAGATGCTCTCCAAGGCACATTATACTGAAGATGTTGAAGGTCAAAGACAAAGAAAGAATCCTCAAGGCAGCCAGAACAAAGAACACTATTGGCTATAAAGAAAAGCCCATCAGACCGTCATCACACTTCTCAACAGAATCTCTACAAGCCAGCAGGGAGTGGAATCAAATGTTCAAAATATTGAAAGAGAAATTACCAGGCAAGAATCATGTATCCAGCAAAGCTACCCCTTAGATATGAAGAAAGAGTAAAGACCTTTTCAGACATGCAGAAGCTGAGGGAATCATCCAGCACAAGACTGGCATTTCAAGACACACTGAAGGAAGCTACTTGACCTGAAACAAAAAGTAAAAATAAATAGGGATAAACTAAGGCAACAAAAACATAAAAGGGGAGGAAGTAAAGTTTAAATTTCCAAAGAGAATCGAGATAAGAAGCATGCTTAAGAAAGGGACCAGGGGAAGCCGGGATGGCTCAGTGGGTTAAGCGCTCACTTTGCAGCACCGGGGACTGGGGATCGAATCCCAGCCCCGGCACGTGCAGAACCATATGCTGAACTGGGGAGCTCCCCTAGTTCAGTTCTCTCTCTGTCTCTGTATCACTCTCTCTCTCTCTGTCAAAAACAATGAAAAATAAAATAAAATATATTAAAAAAAAGGGACCACTGTATATATGAAACTTTGTTTTATGTAAATTTCATGGTACCACTCAAAAAGAATTTAGAACTGATATATATAACAGAAAAAAAAAGAACAACAAAAAAACCCAAAACCATGTAACTAAAATAACTGACAGAAAGAAAAAGACAAAGAAGCAATTGAAAATAAAGAGCTACCAGAAAACAAAAAATAAAATGGCTATAGGAAATCCTCATATATCAATTATCACTTTAAATGTAAATGGACAGAACTTGCTAGTAAAAAGACTCAGATTAGCAAAACCTAACCTTATGCTGGCCTCCAAGAAACACACCTCAACTACAAGGCCAAATACAAACTCAAAGTGAAAAGATGAAAAGCAATACTCCAAGCAAATGACATTCAGAAGAAAGCAGGTGGAGCCATACTTATATCTGTGAGACAGACTTCAGGATCAAAAAGGTAATGAAAGACAAGGATGGACAATGATAAAGGGGACAATACAACAAATTATGTGACATTTATTAATGTATATGCCCCTAACCAAGAAGCACCAAAATTTACGAAGCTACTACTAACAGACCTAAAATGAGAAACTGACAAAAACACAATTATAGTAGGGGACTTAAACACCCCATTGACAGTCATGGACAGATCATCCAAACAGAAAATATATAAGGAAATATCAGCTTAAATGATACACTACATCAGTTGGACATAATTGGCATCTATAGGACAATTCATCCAACAACATTTGACTATCCATTCTTTCCTAGTATACATGGAACATTCTCAAGGATAGACCATATGTTGGGACACAAAGCTAGCCTCCACAAATTTAATAAGATTGAAATCATACCAAGTATTTTCTCTGACCACAAAACTTTGAAATTGGAGATCAACTGCAAAAAGAAAGCCGGAAAAACAATATATACAAGGAGATTAAACAACATGCTATTAAAAAATGTCTGGATCAAAGAATAACTAAAAAAAGATATCAAAAAATACATAGAGACTAATGATGGTGAAAATATAAACTATTAAAATTACTGGGATGCAGTGAAAGCAGCAATAAGAGGGAAATTTATATCACTAGAGAGCAAACTCAAGAAATAAGAGAAATCACAAGTAAACCACCTAACATCACATCTTAAAAACTAGAAAAAGAAAAACAAAAAATACCCAAAAATCAGCAAAAGGAAGGAAATAATAAAAATTTAAGCAGAACTAAATGAAGTAGAAAATAGAAAAATAAGAGGAAAAAATTAATGCAACAAAGAGCTGATGCTTCAAATAATAATAATAATAATAATAATAATAATAAAATTGACAGACTCCTGGCTACACTCACCAATGGAAAAAGAGAAAAGACATAAATAACCAAAATTAGAAAAGAAAGAGGGGCAAATTACAACTGGTGCCACAGAAATACAAAGGATCATATGAGAATACTATGAAGGGATATATACCACCAAATCACGTAACCTAGAAGATATAGACAAATTTCCAGAAACTTATAGTTTACCTAGACTGAATCAAGAAGAACTGGATTGAGGATGCTGGGACGGCTCAGTGGGTTAAGCACTCGCTTTGCAGCCCCAGGGTCCAAGGATTGAATCCTGGCCCTAGCACATGTGGACCTATATGCTGAACTGAGGTGTGGCCCCCAGTTTAGTTCTCACTGGGGCAAGCTTCCCATGTAGGAATTCCCGGGTTTGGTCCTTGCTAATGGGAACATGCCTCCCATGTGGGAGGCCCCTGCCAGGTTTGTGCTCTGTGTGACTTACCTCCTATACAGCCTACCTGTGTGGAATGAAACTATGTTGAAAACTAATGACATACAACTATGGTGACTGCTCTGGGCCTTCCCCTTTCTCTCTGTCTCTGTCTCTGTCTGTCTCTCTCTGTGTGAAAACACAATAAAATAAATCTTAAAAAAGAACTGGATTATTTAAACAGACCAATCAACAGTAAAAAAATAAAAAACAATCATCTCAAACCTCCCCCCTAAAAAAGTCCAGGACCAGATAATCTCACTGATGAGTTTTACCATTCAAAGAGAAACTAACACCTTTCCTCCTCAAACTTTTCCAAAAAATTGAAGAAGAGGCAATATTTTCCAGCTTATTCTATGAGGCCAACATTACCCAAATACTAAAGCCTGGTAAGGACAACACACAAAAAGAAAACTAGACCAATATCTCTGATGAACACTGATGCAAACATCCTAACCAAAATATTAGCAAATAAAATACAAGGATGCATTTAAGAGATTATATATACATCACAACTCATGTAGAATTCATCCCAGGGGCACAAGAATGATTCAATATATGCAAATCAACCAATGTGATATACCACATAAAGTAAAAGATAAAAACCATATGATTATGTCAACTGATGCAGAAAAAGCATTTGATAAGATATAGTATTTATGATCAAAACACTTAATAAAATGGGTATAGAAGAAAAGTACCTCAACATAATAAAGGCCATTATGACAAACCCTCAGTGAATGTCATACTGAATGGGAAAAAACTGAAACCTTTTCTTCTACAATCTGAAACAAGACAGTGATGTCCCCTGTCACCACTGTTATTCAACATAATACTGGAAGTTCTAGCCAAAGCAATCAGGCAAGAAAAAGAAATAAAAGACATCTAAATTGAAACTGAAGAAGTTAAACTGTCACTTTTTGCAGATGACGTGATTCTTTATATAGAAAATCCCAAAGACTCCACCAGAATACCATTATAAATAATAAACAAATATGTAAAGTTGCAGGATACAAAATCAATGTACAAAAATCCATTGTATTTTTATATACGAACAACAAAACACCAAAGAAATGAGAATATCAATACATGTTGCAATAATAACAAAAAGAATAAAATGCCTATGAATAAATTTAACAAAGAACATGAAGGACTTATACACTGAAAACTATAAGACACTATTAAAATAAATTGAAGGAGACACAAAGAAATGGAAAGGTATTTTGTGTTTATGGACTGGAAGAATCAACATAGTTAAAATGGCCATATTACTCCAAGCAATATACAGATTTAACACAATTCCCATCAACATCCCAAAGACATTTTTTTTTTCAAGAAATAGATTTTTAAAATCATCAAATTCCTATGGAGCCACAAAAGACCCTGAATCACCAAAGCAATCCTACAAGAAAGAAAAAAAAAAAGAATAAAGTTGGAGGCATCACAGTCCCCATTTTCAATCTATATTACAAAGTTTCAATAATCAAAACAGCTTGGGATTGGCAGAAAAAGATACACAGACCAATGGAACAGAATTGAAAACCCAGAAACAAACCCATAAATATTTGGACAGATAACTTTTTGACAAAGGAGCAAGAAGTATACAGTGGAGAAGTGAAAGCCTCTTCAGTAAATGGTGCTGGAAATATTGGAAAACCACATGGAAAAGAATGAATCTGACTGTGAACTGTCAGCATATACCAAAATTAACTCAAAATGGATCAAAGACCTCCACATAAGATCCCAAACAATAAACTGCATAGAAGAAAACTTTGGTATTAAACATATAGACCTTGGGTTTAGAGAGGACTTTATGAACTTCACCTCAAAGGCAAGAGAAGTGAACTCAAAAATAAATGAATGGAACTATTTCACATTAAAAAGCTTGTGCACATCAAAGCAAAACACCAACCAACAAAAAAGGCAACCAAATAAATGGAAGGAAATATTTGCAAACAACTTCTCTGATAAGGGGCTAATATCTAAAATATATAATGAGCTTGTACAACTCAACAACAAGAAAAACAATCCAATTGAAAAATGGGCAGAAGGCCTGAACAAACACTTCTCTCATGAAGACATACAAATGGCCAACAGATAAATGAAAAAATGCTTAACTTTACTAGCTATTAGGGAAATGCAAATTAAAACCACAATGAGATACCACCTCACACTTGTGAGAGTGACTATAATCAACAAGACAAGAAATAACAAGTGTTGGAGAGGCTGTGGAGAAAAAGGAAACTGCATACACTGCTGGTAAGAATGTTAATTGGTACAACCACTATGGAAGACAATATGGAGATTTCTCAAAAAATTAAGAATTGAATTACCATACAACCCAGCAATCCCTCTCCTGGGTATCTACCAAAAATACCTTGAAAACCTTAGTTGGCAAATATACACGTACCCCAATGTTCATCACTGCCCTGTTCACAGTGGCCAAGTCTTTTGATAGGTGACTGGGTAAAGAAGTTGTGGTGCATTTGCACAATGGAATACTACTCAGTGATAAGAAAAGATGAAATACAGCCATTTGTGACAACATGGATGAATTTTGAAAATATCTTATTAAGCGAAATAAGTCAGGCTGAAAAAATCAAGAACCATATAACTTTACTTATAGGTGGAATATAAAACTGGAAGTAACAAAGAAACAAAAACTCATGGGCACAGTCAATAATTTAGTGGTTACCTAAGGGTAAAAGGGGAGGGGAATGGGGGAGAAAGGAGGAGACATAAAATATATGGTGATTGAAAGCAAACTGCCTCTGGATGGTGAGCATACAATGCAGTACATAGGCAACATAATATAGAATTGTACACCTGACACCTATGTAATTTTTACCAACCAATGTCACCCCAATAAATTTAACAATTAATTTAAAAAAGAAATTTAGATGAAAACATTCCTAAGTGAAGGAAAGAGTTGAATTCAGAGATTGAAAAAGCATAGTACATCTCAAGGAAAACTTGATAGAGAACAATCAAGACCAATAGCATTTGGTTTTGGTATATAAGCAGACTAATTAAAGGAATAAAATCAATACCTCAAAAAGACAGTAAAACATGAGAATTTAGTTAAAGATAAGGGTAGTATTTAAAATCAAAAGGGGAAAATGATCATTCAATAAAGAATTTTGGTACAACTGACAATGTATCTAGAAAATAAGATGGCTTTTGTTTTACTTCTTACACTAAAACAAATTCCAGATATACTTTCATTGTAAAAATGAAATAAAAATAATTGAAGAAAACATGTATATTAGATAAGGTGAAGTAATAAGTAAACTCCAAAAATATCAGTTGCTTAGCATAACAATTTAATTTTTGATCATGTGGAGTCCAATTGAAAGACATGGAGTGGGATGGGGATTCTGCTGCCCACTGTCTTCCAGAGACCCAGGATGTAAGAAACTCTGTCATCTTTAACAAGTGATCTCTGAGGTTACCCTGAGCATTGACATTCATCTGTCAGTCAGAGAAGGAGAGAGACTCATGCATGAGAAAGCACACGTATCCAAAACAAGAAACATAAAAAGGAACTATTTTTGAAACTGAGAGAATTTAAAACTTATAAGAGTTTTCCCCTTATAACTCCATTTAAGTAAATTTTTTTTTAAGATTTATTTTATTGATTTTGACAGAGAAACAGAGACAGAGAGAGAGAGAGAAGGGGGAGGGCCCAGAGCAGTCCCCATAGTTGACAGCATTAGTTTTTCATATGGTTTCACTCCACAGGTGAGCTCAGGGCTGCACAGGGCAGGAACTGGGCCAGGAGCTCCCACATAGGCCCCAGCAAGAACTGAACTGGGGACACACCCCAGTTCAGCATATGGGTTCACATGGGCCAGGGCCAGGATTCGATCCTCGGTCCCCCAGCCTTCAAAGTGAGCGCTTAACCCGCTGAGCCATCCCAGCTTCCCCATAAATTTTTTAAAAAGATTTATTTTATTGTTTGAGAGAGAAGGAGAGAGAGAGAGAGAGAGAGAGAGAGAGAGAGAGAGAGAGAGAGAGAGAGAGAATGGGCCTCTCTTGAGCAGTCTCCATAGTTGTACATCATTAGTTGTGACATAGTTTCATTCCACACAGGTAGATGTGGGACCAATGTGGGGTGGAAACTGAACTGGGGGCCTCCTGCATGGGAGCCACAGCTCAGCATATGGGTTGGCATGGCCAAGGCCAGAATTTGTTCTCCACACCTCATGGTTGCAAGGCAAGCACTCGACTTGCTGAGCTATTCCAGCATATAAGTACTGGTAAATTTTAAAAACTTAGTTGAAATCGTAGTTTTCTAGGCATACATTAATTTATCAAAACTGACCCCAGAAGAGATAGAAAGTCTAAATAGAGAAAACTTAATAAAGAAATTTCAGAGGGTAATCCCACAAAACTGAAAGAACAGACATTCTCAGTACTCGTTATATTACTCCAGGGAATAGAACAAATCAGGACATGAAGAGACAAAATGGATTTTCCAGAAAATGACCGTGGTAGTGCAGGTTGTCTGGTAACAAGCTCAATGCTCATCAAGGGCTGCCCTTACAAAAGCAGCTGAAGTTCACTGTTACACCAAGCCACCAGGTACCAGCAGTTACTGTTCTTGGACAACACTCTGAAAATTTGGTGTCTATACTTAGATTGGCCCCCTGGGCTACTTACTTGGTTATGAAAATCACTTTCTGAAACCAGTTTGAGCTGGGTACCTAATTTATCTCTTACAACTGAAAGATCTGGATAATCTATCTCTTACAACAGACTTGTGCTATTCAGTGGGTAAATTAGATTCTATTTATTCCTAATATAAATAGGAAATTATATATTCAAATACATTTGCTAATTTAAAGATAAGCACCAATAACGTGGACATGGGATATGGAACTTAAAAACCATAGAAGAAAAAATAGGTACAAACAATATTTTCTCAACCCAACAAAATTCAGAAAATGGAAAAAAGAAAATATTGAGAAAGAATAACAAACAGAACGCTTGAAATAAAATGGTGGGAAGACCAAATATTTATGGTTACAGTATAATTATAACTTAGTTAAATACCTTTATTAAAGATAAATACCCTAATATTAGGCCTGCATACATATTCTTATATACACTCATACACATACACAAATTCGGTTATATATCAATTACAAAATACTCAAAACAAATTGACAAAGATTAATATTAAAGGTCTGGAAAAGATGTCCCAGGTGAACATTGACCAAAAGAAAGCCATGCAGGATGTAGTTGTATCAGACAAAGTAGAATTCAAGGCAAGATGCATTAAACAGACAAAGAGCATAATGTTATTAAAATAAGAGATGTGAAATACAAAGGGATTTTAACCAAACCATAGTCATAGTGGAGAATATATTATAACCCAGAATCAAATTGAATAGAGGAAAGAAAAGGTTTAAATATTAAATTTAACAAGCTTCATGTGTAGTTTAAATATAAATTGTTTTATTTTCAAATCCTCATGGAACAATAACAGACAGAAACTGACCACATACCAGGCCACAGAGATCTCAGTAACCAAAATGTAGAAATCAAATGGGCCACATTGTCTGGTCACAATGTAATAAATCTAGCAATAAACAACAAAAAGGTAATGCCTTCATGTGAAATCTAACCACTTGGAAATTTTCAAACATTTCTAAATAGCTCAAGTTGAACTGAAAAATAAAAATTATAATTATAAAATGTCTGAAATTATTAATAATGAGAACATGTTATATTAAAACCTAAATATTCTGACTGAAGTTTTCCTTAGAGTAATGGTCATAGTCTGAAACTCTTTTGTAAAGTCAACTCATTCATTCAAGTCCACAAATATTTTCAGAATGCTTAGTATGGGCCAGCACTGCTCTCAGTGCTGGGAATAGAGCAGTGACCACAAAGGAGTAAGTTTCTTTTTGTGGAGCTTACACTCAAGTGAATAATTTTAAAAATTAATGAAAAAAGGTCCTGAATAATTCAATTCAAGAGGTTGGAAAGGTACAAAAAAAATATCCTCAATAATGTAGAGAAAGGAATAAAGAAAGTGTAAAAATGAATAACTTAGAAAAATAAAACAAAATTAAGATCTGACCAGGCTCTGCAAAAATCTAAGAAAAAAGAGGAATCACAAGTATGTATCATTGGAAACGGCAAAGAACATGTTATAGCTGCAGATAAGAGGTGATTATATAGATTAGAAGCAAATAATATGCATAACACAATGTCAAAAATTTGAAACTTGGATAAAATAGATAGCTATTATGGATAAGATTGATAAATTACTAGAAATATGTAAATTATAAAAATTGACTCAATAAGTGCTAGAAAAACTGAGTGGTCCTATAACTACAGAAGAAACTGAAAAAAAATTTCAGGATCCACCCACCAAAACTTAGTCATACCTAGATGACTTCAAAGTAAAATTTGACAAACTTTTGATGTGCTAATGATCCTATTTAAACAATGTAAGAGGACATAAAAGTTAGAAAGAAACTCCTGCCAGGCTGGCATACAAAAATGTGATATACAAAACAACCACTGGAGTTATAATTACAAGACTAGGTGAAGAAAAGGCTGGGGCACAAACTGCCCTGAGGAAGAAGTTGCAGTGGGAGGCACTGTGTTTGTTCACCTGAGCACATGAGTGTCCTGTTACTCAAACAGCTGTGGGGACATCTCATGCACTGTGGTCCTGCCCTCCCCTCACTCTACACTGCAGTCTACATGTATAATTTCTTGGGATGCTTCCAGTTGACAGGGGAGGAAAAGAATTGAGCAAGGTCTACACACAATTGGTCCACCGGAAGTGGACTGTTGTGGTGGCGAGGTGGGTCCAAACGACGGTGAGGGACGAGCTATCTTCTCAAGGGCAAGAATCAGAACATTACATCTTGTTGCTCATTTTCTCTGAAGACAAAGTGGTGTGAGAGAAAGACCTACATTGGTTCCTGGGCAGTAGTAGTTAATGGTCTGGCTTGAGGATCGGGGGCTTGGAAAGAACAGGATTGGAGATTGGTGACAAGGTGGTTTGGGGAAGAGAATGTGGATGAATCTGTCAGAACTAACCTAGAGGCAGAGAATGTTTTTGTCCCACATGGACATTTGCCAAAGTGTCCCCATTGTGGAGGAAGTTCTCAGGAATCAAGTGGGCAAGATGGTCTACCCAGGGGGTGAGTGGATGTCTATCAACTTCTTTCCCCAGCTACTCGTGGGCCCACCAGGAACAAAGTAGTTTTGGAGGCAGGAACAGAGATCACCTACCCAAGTAAAGACTTAATAGCCACTCCAAAGCTGAAGCACCCACTGCCACTGATGAGGTTCTAGCTTCCAGCAAGAGACCAGTTCTGCAAATCTAATATCATACTACAGAGGAGAGGACCAGTCAGCTAGCTATTTGACAGAAACTTAGTTATACTGAACTCCCTTTATCATGAAGGGGCAGTGATTTGTCCTTGTAAAAATAACTATTTACATTAGAGTGGAATATATATTTTCTCCTTCATGCTTATCAGTGGACTTAATAAATGCCATCAGAACAACCCATGCAACACAGTTTCTGCCCAAGGAACTCATTTTACAGTCAAAGAAGTGAAGCAATGGGCCAGTGGTCAAGGAATTCATTGGTCTTACCGTACCCCAGGAGAGCTGGCCTAGCAGCAGAATAGAATTGACTCTTGAAGGATTGCTTACAGCATCCTGGTAGAAACATCTTAGGAGCTTGGAACACTGTCCTTTAGGATGTGGTGTATGAGCTCAACCAGCAACCAATTTATAGTGATCAATTTACAGTCTTGGTACCAAGGCATGGATGTGGGAATGCTGCTTATCATTATTTTAAAAATTTGCTTCTCATCCCTACAAATCTACATCTGCTGGTTTAGAGATTTTGAAATCTAAGGGAGGAAAGCTCCTATCTGGGGGCTTATAATGGTTTCACCGAATAAAAGCTAATACTGCCAACCAGCCATGGTGGAACTTCCCTGTCACTGGATGCAACAGGCCCAAAGGGAGGTCATGGTGTTAACTGGAATGATGGATTTACGTCTGTGCTGTCCAATACTGTAACCACCAGCCACCTGCAGCTATTCTTTTAAAATTAATTTAAATCAAAATTAGAAATTCAGTTCCTCAGTCACACTAGCCACATTTCAAGTGACCTGTGCCCACATATGGCTATTGGCTACCATGTTAGGCAGAGTGGATGTGAACATCTCTACCATTGCAGGAAGTTCTACTGGACAGTGCTGATTTAGACTGTCCAAGGGTAATGGGAGGTCATTGCAATGGGGGCATGTAGAAATGAAGTTGACTTTGTGGGAACCCTCTGCTTGCACACTAGTACTATGTGTAGTGGTCAATATGGAAGGAAGACTATAACAAATATATTTAGGCAAGACCACCAGGGCTCAGACCCCTCAGGAATAATGGTCTAGGTCAGGGATGTCAAACTCAATTAAAACACGGCCCATTTGGTGCAACAGGCAAGATTCACGCGGGCCACATCACATTTACAAACGTCGTCGGAACTGAGTCAGCGTGTTTATACACGCCCACAGGCCCCCAGGAAAGGCACTGGGCCACGTGTATACTCGTCTTCAGTAGTTAAAGGGTTAACAAGGGAATTGTGTGTACGGTATTGCCTCGATCTCCCCTAAGCGCTATTTTCTTTATAACAATTTTTTCTATTTTTATTTTATTTCAGAGCATCGTGGACCACAAAAAATTACCTCAGAGGCCACATGCGGGCCGCGGGCCACCAGTTTGACACCCCTGGTCTAGGCCATTCCACCAGATGAAGAACCTCTGCCAACTAAAGTGCTGGCTGAAGGCAAAGTCACTGTCCACATGGAATAAATAGCAGAGAAGGGAGGTCATAGAACCCCCAAACCTCTCCCCATATTTTCTTCCTTGCTCTGCCACATATATATATATTTATATATCTTAATGAATTTCTCTTTAATCCACTAGTTCACATATTGTCTGCAGAATATTGAGATAAGACTCAGACCGGATTAGAGAAGGAATGGACCTGGACCCAGACATCCTGGAGTTTAGAATAACTGATAAAAGAGTGAAGATATTTTCGTATGTTAAGCTGGACTGGTTTTATTTATTTATTTATTTATTTATTTATTTATTTATTTATGTTTTGTTGTTTGTTTGTTTTGTTTCAGCACTATAAAGATTGAAAGAAGCCAGAGCTATAGTAGGACTTGGTTATTTTGGCTGTCCAGAGTTTGAGTCTCCCAATAGCCTTCCAATGCTATTTTAAGTAGAGTTTGTTTCTGTTGATTACAAACAAAACCTCTCACCCATACAGAGTATATGTACTGGCAAGGAATAGAACACATGGCTATTTGCAGATGACGTAGAATCAACAGGGGAAAAAATAGAAAACATTAAGAATGTACTGTGATGGCCACATGCAAAATGGCTTTCCTATTTATCAGCTTTATTCTACAAGGGAATTTAATTTTTACAATCCTATTTTCAATGTAAAATAAAACCAGACCCAGAAGGACCCTGAATGCCAGACTGTTTTGTCTTGAAGGAGCCAGAGAAGGTCTGAGAACACTGAGGCCCGTGTTAGGAAGTTGAACGCTGGAGTGTGGGGAAGGGCGAGGGCTCCCAGGGCCAGGCTCTCTCTGGGAGGTGTCTGCTGCTGCCCACTGTGCCTGAGGCTGGGGCAGACCTTGGCTCTGACCCAGAGCACTGACCACTGCAGTGCACTCTGGTGACCGTGCAAGTTTTCGCCCACCAGAGGCCAAGGTGCCTGCAGAGACCAGGAGGGACGGGCCCCGGGGGGGTCTCTTGTGAGGTCTGAGTGAGTGCAGCCCCTCAGGCAGCAGTAGCACCGTTCTGTAGGGCCTCGAGCTTGTACAAGTTACAGACCTCCAGTAAGGAAAGTAATAAAAACGATAAATGCACAGGTGGGAGCAAGTATGAATGGTTACTTAGAACATGGAAAGAATCAAAACAACCAACAAATAAGAAAAGCTGGGGAAGCCGGATGGCTCAGTGGGTTAAGCGCTCACTTTGCAGTGTTGGGGAACGGGGATCAAATCCTGGCCCCGGCCTGTGCGGACCCATATGCTGAACTGGGAGCTCCCCCAGTTCAGTTCTCTGTCTGTCTGTCTGTCTGTCTGTCTCTCTCTCTCTCTCTCTGTCAAAAATAAATAAATAAATAACTAAATAAATAAATAAATAAATAAATAAATAAATAAAATAAAAGCTGATATACTGCAAGTATCACTAAATGCCCCCAAAGAGCATAATATTTTTAAGTGCCTAACATAAATTTTTTTATTTTTGGCTACATACTGTTTGTTAGCATCTTCATGTAATGATACTGTAAGATATATTTTCTATAAAGAGAATAGAAAGGTAATTCAGTGTTTACCCTGCTGTGCTAGCCAATGTGTTATTTTAATTATTAATAGTTTAGGAAAGTTTCACCTTCTCCACTTGTTGATAAAGTTGTAAATTTTTAGGATTGTTATCAAATTGGGGGAAACCTCTATCAAATTTCTTTTATATATGAATCGTAAGATTGCAGAGTGAGGGCCAATCTTAAATATTCAAAATTGATGGCTCATTAACCAGAGCAGTCCACGTGCATTCCTAAATTGCTACTACGTTGCTTCAAGCGACACAATTGTGTGACAAAATAACTCCTATGCTGAGACCTGCTCGACTAACCTGTCAGACCCGAGAGGGATGGGTGGGAGATGAAAGGAAAACACAAAGTCAACAGCTGCGATCGGGAGGTTCACTGACCGCTGATGGTGGAGCAATGGCACGGTTTTATTTTAGCCCACAGCGTATATACAGCAACTGAACTTCCACATGCCAATGTGTATTGTCTGTTTTAAGCCTTTCTGAGACCTCCTCCCTGTCCCACCCTCCAAGCTAGTGGCCTGCGGCTTTCTGCACACTATCTCTTCAGGGGTCAGTGGAGGCAAGACGCCCCCTGGACAGTCTTGCAGGATGTGGGGCCCTGCCTCTCACATCCGGCTCTCCACACTCCTATGCTGCAGTGTACTTATTGATGAGTGTGTGTAGGAGTTTTGTTACTGCAACACTTGTTTCTCTGGTTGTCTTGCTGTGTTGTTGGCCATTTCATGTGTCATTTTGCCTGGAATTGCCAGGCCTCATCAGGACAGGATATATAGTTACACCAAGAGATGACTCCATAAAACATGCACGTCCCACACAAAAGTTCTCACTGTAGGATGGTTACAGTACTCAAGTCCTACAACCAATGGAATTCTGATAAATTTTATTTTTAATAAATCCCATTAAAAAGAAACAAAGCATGTGGTGCATTAAATTGTATATGCAGCATTAGTAAGCATATTCTCTGAAAGGAGAGAATTTCCATTTTGACTGGGCATCCATGAGAAATATGTCCTATGTTCTGATTGTTGAAGAATTTTCCAGACTAGTTTCTGGTTCTCCTTTACCACTCGCCTCTGGCCTGCACCTTCATGTCACAATGATGATGAGCTGGTGTGGTAGGGATTGGTGGGTAGGAGTCTTACTGTTGCCAGAATGGCTAGCAGTGATTTAACTATATACAGAAGTGACTATAAACAACATTAATATATCCCACTAACCCAAACAAATGTATTTTCAACTCAACTTTCCTTTTGCCAGAACCCAAAGATGCCCATGGCCATCCAGCACCATCCAGCGTGAGTGGAAATATGAGCGAGAACAAGACAATGGTCTAAATTGAAACATTTAGTTCCGTACATTTTACAGAAACATTATAACCTGTAAAGGCATTGCTAGGACCCTGCCCGGGGCTCTGGAGGAGGCCGTGCAAGGGAGCTGCCTTTGGAGGGTTCCTCAGAGCAGGAGCTGGGGAGCAAGCAAGGATCTTGTTAATCCTTCCTCTCATTGGAAATCACCACACACTCCCTCATGCTCTCCCTCTCATCTGTCCTCACTACAACCTGTCAGATAGGCATTATCAGCTCAGAGAAGGCCTCTGGCTGGTGCCATGCACTCAGCACATGATAAAGCTCAGCTCTTGTGTCCCAACCCAGAGCTCAGTTACTGCACCAACATTGCCCTGTCTCATTTGCCCTCACAGTCATCCTGAGAGAGGGACAAGGAAGTGGTTTGCCCTCATTTTACAGAGGGAATAATCTTTATAATCACCTCTCACACCTACACCTACAGGCTATTTGACAAGGCACTTTTACACACGTAAGTTTAGTTAATTCTCACAGCACTCTGCACGGAGCATTATCCCCATTTTCTTGGTAGAGAAAACAGGCTCACAAAGATCACATGGCCTGATTAAGGCCCAATAGTAAGGATGTGGGTGAAAAGGCACTCAAAACCAGGCCTCCTCGTTCCTAGTTCAATGCTTTTTCTCTCTGCACTTTGCTTCCCCCTCTCCCCGACCTTAGAAACCAAAGGGACCTTGGAGTATCATCTAATGCAATCCCCTCATTCCACAAATGAGAAACTGAAGTTCAGAGAGGGGAAGGGACTTGCCCAGGTCACACAGAAGAGAGGACAGACTGTCGACCCAACTGTCAAATTTGTGTCTCTGCCTCTCTGCAAGGCCAAGAGTCTTTTCTGTTCCTACGTGTCTAGGGGACCCCAGTGCATGCTAGATCTTTGCTCTGCCTGACCTCTGAGTGACTTGTCCAGCAAAAGCCTGTACCAAGCAAGCCTATCATGGTCTCCCCACCCAAACCCCTCTTCTTTGAAACTGTCTTCAACCAGAGCTCCAGCTGAAGAGAGGAAAGAGCTTTAGGCAGCTATGTTTGTGCTGAGTAACCCCATCCCCGTGACCACAGTTGATTGGCTGACACCAGGAAAATCCAGCCTGAGCAAAGCTAGACTGAATGGTGCTGAAGCAGTAATAGGTGGCAAGAGCGACTCTGGAGGAAGTCCAGGCAGACACAAATGCACAGCACTGTGGAAGGAAGACAGAAGTAGGGGCAAGAGACTGAGGAGCCTTAGGAGAGCTGCTGCCTTGTAAATGTCCAAATCCCATGAGTCCTAGTGGTACCTGGTTCCAGATTGTTTTTCTGTGTGACGCATTAACACACTCCCCACATTGAGTTTTTTATACCATGAAATTTAGACATTATAGAATTTTTATTTTTAACAAGTCTGATGGGTAATACTACATCCGTATGGTTCACACATCAATTCAAAACTACAAGGGATACATTTTAAAGCCTCGTTCCCACCCCTATCTTCATACACTCTACTTGTATACCGTAGTCCCCAGAGGTAACCACTTTTATTCATTTCTAGTATTTTATCTCCAGGATTTCTTTAGGCAAATATAAGCAAATTTGAATACATACATTTTTGCTCCTCCACTCCCTCCTTACACAAAGGTAGCATACTATATGAGTATGCATTGTTTGGTATCTTGCTTTTGTCGCTCCGTAGTCCTGGGACTCATTCCGTATCATAAAGTGATGCATGTTTTCCCCACCAAAGTGCATAGATGGCATTGAGGCTCATTCTCTGTGCCATCTATTCTGTGGGTTTTGACAAATGTACAAGGCCATGTACCCACCATCATACACTCACACAGAAGAGTTTCACTGCCCTGAAAATCCTCTGTGCTCCACCTCCTCATTCTTCCCTCACCCCAAACTCCTGGCAGCACCTGACCTTTTTATTGTCTCCAGTTTTACCTTTTCTAGAATGTCATATAGTTGGAATTACACAGTATGTAATCTTTTATAATTGCCTCCTTTCACTTAGCAATATACAATGAAGATTCCTCTATGTCTTTTGTGGCTTGATAGCTAGATGGATCATAGGTTTTTCCTTTTCATTTTTTTTTATTAATTGTTAAATTTATTGGGGTGACATTGGTTGGTAAAAATTACCAGGTATATACTTCTACATTACATCATCTATGTATTGCATATGTGCTCACCATCCAGAGTCAGTTCTCTTTCTATCACCATATATTTGGTGTCCCGTCCCTCCCTCCCCACATCCCTTGCCCCTTACCCTCAGGTAACAACTACATTATTGACTTATATTTCACCTACAAGTGAAGTCATATGCTTCTTGATTTTTTCGGTCTCACTTATTTTGCTTAATATGATGATCTCAAGGTCCATTCACGTTGTCACAAATGGCTGCATTTTATCTTATTGCTGAGTAGTATTCCAATGTGTAAATGTACCACAACCTCTTTATATAGTCATCTATCAAAGGACGCTTTGGTTGTTTCCACGTCTTGGCCACCATGAACCATACTGTGATGAATATTGGGGTCCATATATCTTTGTGGATAGGTTTTCACGTTTTTTGGGTAGATACCCAGAGGGGGATTGCCAGGTCATAGGGTAGCTCCATTCCCAATTTTCTGAGGAATCTCCATACAGCCTTCCATAGTGGTTGTACCAGTTTACATTCCCACCAGCAGTGTATGAGGGTTCCTTTTTCTCCACAGCCTCTCCAGCACTCGCTCTTCCTTGATTTGTTCATTATAGCCATTCTAGCAGGTGTGAAGTGGTATCTCATTGTGGTTTTGATTTGAATTTCTCTAATAGCTAGTGAAGTTGAGCATTTTTTCATATATCTGTTGGCCATTTGTATGTCTTCATGGGTGAAGTGTCTGTTTAAGTCTTCTGCCCATTTTTAATCGGATTGCTTGTTTTTTGTTTGTTTGTTTGTTTTTGTTGTTGAGTTGTACGAGTTCTTTATATATTTTAGATATTAGCCCCTTGTCAGAGGCACTGTTTGAAAATAACTTCTTACAGTTGGTTGGTTGCCTCTTTGCTTTCTTGGTGGTTTCTTTTGCTGTGTAAAAGCTTTATAGGCTGATAAAGTCCCATTCACTTATTTTTGCTTTTACTACCCTTGCTTTTGAGGTCAGGTTCATAAAGTCCTCCCTGAACCCAAAGTCTATACGTTTAGTACTGATGTTTTCTTCTATACAGTTTATTGTTTCAGGTCTTATGTTGAGGTCTTTAATCTATTTTAAGTTAATTTTGGCATATGGTGACAGATTGCAGTTCAGATTTATTCTTTTGCATGTGGTTTTCCAATTTCTCCAGCACCATTTGCTGAAGAGGCTTTCTTTTTCATACTATATATTTTTCTCTTCTTTGTCAAAAATGTTCTGCCCATATGTTTGTGGGTTTACTTCTGGGTTTTCAAATCTGTTTTATTGGTCTGCGTATCTGCTTTTCTGCCAGTATCACATTCTTTTGATTATTGAAACTTTGTAGTACAGATTGAAATCAGGGAGTGTGATGCCTCCAGCCTTATTCTTTTTTTTGTAGGATTGCTTTAGCAATTCAGGGTCTTTTGTGGTTCCATACAAATTTGATGATTTTAAAATCTATTTCTTTTTTTTTTAATATAGTTTATAAAGAATTATTTTATTGTTTTTGACAGAGACAGAGAGAGACAGAGAGAAGGGAGAGGGCCACAGCAGTCTGCATAGTTGTACGTCATCATTTTTCAACACGGTTTTATTCCACACAGGTGGGTGGCAGCCTCACAGGGTGGAAACTGGGCCGGGGAACTCCTGAATGGGAGGCACACCCCCATGAGCTGGGCACCAAACTGGGGGCCTCCCACATTGGAGGCTTGCCCCACTGAGAACGAACTGGAGGCCACATCCCAGTTCAGCATATGGGTCCGCACAGGCCGGGGCCAGGATTCTATCCTCAGTCCCCAGGGCTGCAAAGCAAGCACTTAACCTGCTGAACCATCCTGGCTTCCCCTAAAAACCTATTTCTTAAAAGAATGTTTGTGGGATTTTGATGGAAATTGCATTAAACCCTTATATTGCTTTGGGTAATTAGGCCATGTTAACTATGTTGATTATTCCAGCCCATGAACATGGAATATCTTTTAATTTCTTTGTGTCTTCTTCAATTTCTTGTAATAATGTCTTATAGTTTTCAGTGTATAAGTCCTTCACATTAGTTGTTAAATTTATTTCTAGGGGGATGCCAGGATGGCTCAGTGGGTTGAGCACTTGTCTTGCAGCCCCGGGGTTCAATGACTGAATCCCAGTCCTGGTCTGTGCAGACCCATATGCAGAACTGGGGTGTGAGTCTCCTGTGTGGGAGGACCCCAGTTCTGCTCCCACCCCAGCTGTGCTTCCCATGTGGGAGGCCCCTGGCTTGCAGCAACTAGCCTCCCATGCGGGAAGCCTTCAGCCAGTTCCTGCCCTGCACAGCCCCGAGCCCCTGGCTGGTTCCTGCCCCATGCAGACCCTGCCCACACGTGGAATAAAACTGTAGAAAACTGATGACTTGCAACTATGAAGACTGCTTTGGGCCCTCCCCCTGGTGTCCCTCTCTTTCTGTCAGAAACAATAAAAATAAACCTTTAAAAATTTATTCCTAGGTATTTTATTATTTTTGTTGCAATTAAAAATGAAATCAATTTTCTCATTTTTTTCCTGGTGTTTTGTTGTTGGCATATAAAAAAAATTCAGTGAATTTTTGTACATGGATTTTTGTATCGTGCAACTTTACTGTATTTGTATATTGTTTCTAATAGATTTCTGCTAGAATCTTTAAAATTTCCTATATACAGAATCATGTCACCTGCAAAGAGTGATTTCTTTGCTTTCAATTTGGATACCTTGTGTTTCTTTCTCTTGTGTGATTGCTCTGGATAGAACTTCCAGCACTATGTTGAGTAACAGTGGTGACAGAGGACATGCCTGTCTTGTTTCTGATTTTAGAAGAAAAGGTTTCAGTTTTTCCCCGTTCAGTATGACATTCACTGAGGGTTTGTCATATATGGCCTTTACTATGTTGAGATACTTTCCTTCTATACCCATTTTATTCAGTGTTTTGATCATAAGTGGAAGTTGTATCTTGTCAAATGCCTTTTCTGCATCAATTGAAATAATTGTATGGTTTTAATCTTTTATTTTGCTTATGTGGTGTATTATATTGAAAAATTTGCATATGTTGAATCACCCTTGTGCCCCTGAGATGAATCCCACTTTGATCATGGTGTATAATTGTGTTAATGCATTGTTGTATTCTATTTGCTAATATTTTAAGATTTTCACATTAGTGTTAATCAGAGTTTGGTCTAGCGTTTTCTTTTCTTTTCTTTCTTTCTATCTTTCTTTCTTTCTTTCTTTCTTTCTTTCTATCTTTCTCTCTTTCTCTCTTTCTCTCTTTCTCTCTTTCTCTCTCTCTCTCTCTCTCTCTCTCTCTCTCTCTCTCTCTCTCTCTCTCTCTCTCTCTCTCTCTCTCTCTCTCTCTCTCTCTCTCCCTCTCTCTCTCTCTTTCTTTCTTTCTTTCTTTCTTTCTTTTCTTTTTTGTACATCCTTACCAGGTTTTGGTATTAAGATAATGTTGGCCTTGTAGAATGAGTTGAGGAGTATTGCCTCATCTTCAATTTTTAAAAATAGTCTGCGGAGGATAGGCACTAAGTCCTTCTTTGAATGCTTGATAAAACTCATTGATAAGCCAATCCAGTCCAGGACTTTTGCCTTTGGGGAGGTTTTGGATAATTGTTTCAAGTTCTTTACTGTTGATTCATTTATTTAGATTATCCAGTTCTTCTTAGTTCAGTCTAGGTAGACTATATGTTTCTAGAATTTTGTCCATTTCTTCTAGCTTGTCAAATTTGGTGGCATAAAGCCTTTCATAATAATTTCTTACAATTGTTTGTATTTCTGTAGCATCAGATGTAATTTCTCCCATCTTGCTTCTAATTTTGGATATCTGTATCTTTCTTCTTTGTCCTTTGGTGAGCCTAGCCAGTGGTTTGTCAATTTTATTGCTTTTTTTCAAAGTATCTGCTCTTTGTTGCATTAATTTTATCTATTGTTTTTCTATTCTCAATTTTATGAAGTTCTGCATTAATTTTCATAAGTATTTTTTTTTCTGCTGACTTTGGGGTTCTTTTGTTATTTTTCTAGTTCTTTAAGTTGGAAGATTAAGATGTTTACTTGTGATTTTTCTTGTTTCTTAAGATATGCCCATAACAATATAAATTTCCCTCTTATTGCTGCTTTTGCTGTGTCCCAATAATTTTGGTACATAGTGTTTTCATTGTTGTTATTTTTTTTATTTTTTGTTTTTTAGACTTATTTTTATTATTTTTTAACAGAGAAAGAGACAAACAGAGAGACAGAATGAAGGGGGAGGGCCCAGAGCAGTCTCCATAGTTGACAGCATTAGTTTTCCATATAGTTTCACTCCACAGGTGGGAGTGGGGCTGTGCAGGGCAGGAACTGGGCCAGGAGCCTCCTGCATAGGCCCCAGCAAGAACTGAACTGGGGGGCACACCCCAGTTCAGCATGTGGGTCCGCATGGACCCCAGATCCTCAGGCTCCGGGGCTGCAAAGTGAGTGCTTAACCCGCTGAGCCATCCCAGCTTCCCCTATTTTTTTAAATATGTTTTTAATCTCTTGTTTTATTTCTTCTTTGATCCAGTCATTTTTTAATAGCATGTTGTTCATTCTTCATGTATATGTGACTATTTCTGCTTTCTTTTTACAGTTGATCTCTAATTTCAAAGCTTCATGGTCTGAGAATACACTTGGTATGATTTTAATCTTCTTGAATTTACTGAGGCTGTTTTTGTGTCCCAGAATATGATCTGACCTTGTAAATGTTCCATGTGCACTAGAAAAAAATGTTAAGTCCTGTGTTGCAGAATGGACTGTCCTATAAGTGTCAATTATGTCTAATTGCTGTAATGTATCATTTAAGGCTGCTATTCCCTTATTTATTTTCTGTTTGGATGATCTGTCTATCGTTATTAAGGGGGTATTGAGGTCCCCTGCTATACTTGTGGTTTTGTCAGATTCTCCTATTAGATCTGTTAGTAATTTTGCTTTGTAAATTTTGGTGCTTCCTGACTAGGGGCATATATATTAGTGAGTGTCATGTTTTTTGATATATTGTCCCGTTTATCATTATGAAATGTCCATCTTTATTTTTTTTTATGCTGATGTATGTTTCATCAGAAATCAGTATGGCAACTCTGGCTTTTCTCTGGATGTCATTTGCTTGGATTATTGTTTTCCACCCTTTCACTTTGATCCCATGTTTGTACTTGTGGCTGAGGTGTCTCTCTTATAGACAGCATATAGTTGGGTTTTGTTTTTCAATCCAATCTGCTACTCTGTGCCTTTTTATTGGTGAATTCGGTCCATTTACATTTAGGATGATGATTGATATGTGAAAACTTCCTTTCGGCATTTTTTTTTTAATTTCTTTGTTTTCCCAACTTTTCCTTGTTTATTTTAATTTCTTGTTTCAGGTCAAATAGCCTCCTTCAGTATTTTCTTGAAATGCTGGCCTTGTGTTGGAGAATTCTTTCAGCTTTGTCTGAAAAGATCTTTATTTCTCCTTCATATCTAAAGGTTAATTTTGCTGGATAGTTAATTCTTGGCTGGTAGCATCTCTTTGAAAATTTTAAGAAGTTGGCTCCATTTTCTTCTGGCTTGCAGAGTTTCTGCTAAGAAATCTGATGACAGCCTGATAGGTTTTCCTTTGAAGGTTATGTATATTTTTCCCCTGGCGGCCTTGCGGATTCTTTCTTTGTCTTTCGTTTTTGACATCTTTAGAATAATGTGCCTTGGGTAAGATCTGCAAGAGTCTAATTAGTTAGGGCTTCTGTTTTCTTCTTGAATTTGGGGTTCCAGTTCTTCCCATAGATTAGGGCAGTTCTCATCTACTATCTGTTTTAAAATATTCTGTGAAGACTTAAGATCTATTTTTTCTGGTACCTCTATTATTTTCATGTTGCTCTTTCTAATGGAGCCAGGTAGTTCTTGCAAAGATCTTTCATTTCTCTTGACTCTCGATCCCTCTCTTCTTCCTTCTGTGAAATTTCATGTTTCTATCTTTAATATCACTAATTCTATCCTCCATTGGGTTGGCCCAGTTTTCTCTGCTGGTTAGTTCTTTTCTCAGTTTTCCTATTGAGCCTTTCGTTTCATAGGAGTTCCTTTTGGTTCTTTTGTAACCTTCCCCTTTTTGTTTTTGTAAAATATTTGTTCAGAGATTTTCTTATTGAGGTCATTTAACTGTGCCTGGGTACTTTGCCAGCATTTTTTGAGTTCACTGAGTGTTTTGAGAATTTCAGCCCTAAGTTCTGTTTCACTTACATTATATGCTTCCAAATCTTTATGTTCCTTTTTCTGAAGATTTTTTCATGTTCTTTCAGAGCAGCTTTGAACCCTGAGGTATTCATTCCACTTGATTGATTGATTTTTATTTGTTTATTTATTTTATTTTATTTTATTTTATTTTATTTTGGCCCTGGGCATAAGCATGTTTTCCCTCCAGGAGCTTTCCTAGATGATGGGCTTCTCTTCTTTGACCAAGCTGTCTTGGTTTCGATGCACCTCCTCTTTGGGAAAGTGAGGTAGGCAGTGGTGTGATGTGCCCCTGAGATCAGTTCCAGGAAAGTCTGGCTGCTGCACCTGTGTTTTGGTCTTCCTGGGCTCTCCTGACTGTTCCTGCACGGGTGGGGTAAGTTGGAAATGGCCCAAGTTTGCATTATAAGGTAATTGCAGTTTGCCTTTTTAATCTCACTGTACAGCAGGTACTAGTTGGGGTTCAGTGGGTGGGGGCTAATTTTGGGAGAGGGTTAGGGGAAGCAGTCAGTTTCTGTGTCCAAAAACTCTGCCTGGGAAGTAAGGGCAGTGTGGTTACTACCGTTTTGTTTTCTGGGATTGCTCTCCAAGGTGCTGGCTTAGCTGATAGAAGGTCAAGCGGTTGGGGGTGGGGGCTTTTGGGGTGGGCCAGGGCAGGCAGAGACACAATAGCAGATTCCTCTGTCAGCAGGGGGCGGGCTGGTCATATGCTTTCACGTATGAGGCTCTGCCTCTCTCCTTTATCCTGAGCCCTTACTCGCTCTTCTTCCTAGGGCACATTCTGCTTTCCTAGCTGTGGGTTCTTAGAATCTGTCTCACCCAAAGCCAATTTGTGTTTGAGTCTGTGGCCTCAGGTTGCTGGACCAGCTGGTATAGGATCTGGCATGGATTTGGCTGACAGAGAAGCCAGTCTTGCTGTGAGTAGGGAAGCTGGCTTGCTGAAGCAGTGGTGCACAGCTCAGCTGCTCTTTCCTCCCCAGACCTCTTTTGTGCCTCTTCTGGGAAAACACTATGCTTTCCTTGCTGTGGGTTCTTAGAATAACACTTACCCAGAGCCAATTTGCTCTCTTGAGTCTAAGTTACTGGGCCTCAGGGTGCCAGCCCAGCTGGCTGAGCACTGGGCAGGCAGGCATGGTCAAGACGTAGACACAAATCCTGCCATGAGCACAGAAGCCAGTTGGCAAAAATGGAGGTGCAGCTGAGTCTTTCTCCTTGTCCCCTGCCCATGTACACTCCTCTTCTAGGGCTGTGCTTTGATTTTGAAAGCCAGTGGCTGCCCCCAGAGCCAGTTTGTGTTTAAATCAGTGCTGCAGTGCCTGTAGGTCACTGACTGTGCACCGAGGTATGGCTAGGGCCCTTTTCATTCTCTGCCTTGAGGTGTTTAGCTACTCCTGCTCTGTCCCAATTCCACCTAGGGCATGGTGTACCAACTGGGGCCTCAGCGTGCTCTCTCTTGTGTTCAGATTTTAAATTGTCCACAATCTCATGGGGCCTCTGCTCTTGTCTGGTCTTGGTTGCCAGGCTGCCCAGGATCTAGCTCCACTTTGGCCTGATTCCTTCAAATCCCCTTTGTTGGCCAACCTCGGGTCATGCTCTGCCGCTCCAGCTCTGCACTTCTCCTTCCCCTTCTCTCCGGCGTGCCCCCTTTTCTCTAACCTTCAGGTGTTTTCACACATAGCATGGATCTGTCAGCTGAAGCTATGCTTCTCAGGGTTTCCCCCCATGAAGTCCTCTTTGTTCAAATTCCGTTTCTGGAGAGGTTTCAGGTTCCTCCTCTCATGCCACCATTTTAGGACTGCCCCCCACCTTGCAGCACTTGTTGTTCCTTGTCTTGTTGATTGTAGCCATTCTCACAGGTGTGAGCTGATATTTCTTGGTTTTAATTTGCATTTTTCTAATAGCTATTGAAGTTGAGCATTTTCTCATATGTCTGTCAGCCATTTGTATGTCTTCATGGGTGAAGAGGACTTTATGTTCAGGTATGTTTTTCAGTTGTATTGTTTGTTTTTTGTTGTTGAGTTGTACAAGTTCTTTATATATTTTAGATATTAGCCCCTTCTCAGAGGCATTGTTTGCAAATGTCTTGTCCCATTCACTTGGTTGTCTCTTTACTTTGTTGACAGTTTCGTTTGCTATGCAGAAGCTTCTTAGTTTAATATAGTCACATTCATTTATTTTTGCTTTTACTTTCCTTGCCTTTGAGGTCAAGTTCATAAAGTCTTGTGTGAACTCAAAGTCTACAAATTTAGTATGATCTTTTCTTCATACTAAATTGTTTTAGTATAGTTTATTGTTTCAGGTCTTATATGGAGGTCTTTGATCTATTTTGAGTTAATTTTGGTATATGGTGACAGTTCACAGTCCAGATTCATTCTTTCATATGTGATTTTCCAATTTTTCCAGCACCATTTACTGAAGAGGCTTTCTTTTCCCCACTGTATATTTTTTGCTCCTTTGTCAAAAATTATTTGTCCATGTATCTGTGAGTTTATTTCTTCATTCACCTGTTGAAGGACATCTTGATTGCTTCCACATTTTGGTAATTATGAATAAAGCTTCTATAAACATTCATACACAGGTGTTTTTGTAGACATAAGTTTTCAACTTATTTGGGTAAATACCGAGGAATGCAAGGATCATATGGGAAGAGTATGTTTAGTTTTGTAAGAAAATTGCCAAGCTGTCAGATGATACATTTTTAATTCTACTTAAACCATGATATGTTCGCCTCCCCTGAGCTTTACTATGTGGTCCCTTTTTATTTGTACACACTATCCATAGCAGTGCTTAGAGATATGAAGCCATTTCTGCTATGAGCCACGTGCTATAGGGAGGGAGTGGGGGCTCTTCTGGGCTGGGAGGTAGAAGAGATAGAAAGATGCGAATGAGCCTATGCAGGGGCAAAGATCGAATGCAAGGGGACTTACTCTCCCATGGATCTGCAATCCTGGAGAAAGAGAAGGGCCTACACTGTATAAACCCGACATTGATGAGCTGGAGTCCAAAACAGGAGACTGTCTTTCAGGAAACCATTGGGCCTAAAGACTCTAGATCAATTCATTGGAAGTCAGCTGACCTTGCCCAAAGGTGGGATGAGCCCCAGAGGCCAGATCACTTCATGTGAGATAATAGATCAGCAGTTCCAGGAGTTGTTTCTTGTCTCTCTCCTGGTGAAGAGAATGAGGAAGTGAGGCTTTGACCAATATCCACATGAGACTGGAAGCACCAACCTAGGGCTTGGCCATAGCAGGGACAAAAGTTCACTATAGTTATCTTACCCCTAAACCAGCTGGCCTCTGCCCTTCCTCAGCTTCCTCTGGCTCTTCCCTGTGAAGTTCAGAAATAGGTTTCTCAACTAGGTCAAATCCTGTCTATTTTTCTCTTGACCAGCAATGGCCCCACCTGCTGAGTCTGTGGCAGTGCAAACATGCAAGCTGCCAAAGCTTCCCTCACCCTGTGTCCCTGCTTGTCTCTGCACTACCGGGCTCCCCTCAACTCCCTGGAGGGTCGTCCCTCTCCATGTCTCAGTCATGATGGCACTAGGGACTGTGGGCCCTGAACAGGCAGCTACCCTCCCGCTCTGTCCCATACCCACGGCCTTGGGGAGGCTGTGTTTGGCAGTTCTGCCTGAGCTCTGCTGATATTTAACCATCTGCTTCCTCTGTAACCTTAGTTTCTGCCTCCTCATTCTTACTGCCCCACCTTGGCCTTTGGTGTTCACTTAGGCCTGCCTCTCAGAATCTCACTTCTCTTTCACTCTTTTCCCTGTCTCTCACGCTTTTTTATTCCATTCTTCTGCAAAATTCTTTTGTAATTATGTTTTTACTCCAATACTCATATTCTCCAAAATGCCTTTTCTTGACTTTCCAGCCTGGCTCCTGCATCCCACTCACATTTTACTGTAGGTCACCTTCTCTTATGAGGAACTCCAAAATGTCTATTTCTCTTTCTCTCTCTCTCCCACTCCTATGTTTTGTCTTAGGCATATTGTTCAGGTTATTGGGCCATTAAATAGGGCCAGGGCATTTCTTCAATGGGAGAATTTTTTAAGATTTATATTACTGTTTGAGAGAAAGAGAGAGAGAGAGAGAGAAGCAGGGATGGTGTAGAGCAGTCTCCATAGTTGTACATCATTAGTTGTGACATATTTCCATGCCATACAGGAGGATGTGAGGTTGCATGGGACGGGAACCAAACCAGAGGCCTCTTGCATGGGAGGCGAGAACCTTCACCATGGAGCCATCCTGGCAGTTAACCAGTTGTGTCACAGTTTAGCATATGGGTTTGCACTGGCCAGGTGAGGCCACCAATTGAACCTTGGACCTCACAGTTGTGATCAAGGCTCAACCGCTGAGCTATCACAGCATCTCCATAGGGGAATTTTTGATTCTGGCTTTGGTGGTGTTGCCATGAAACAGGTTCTTGGTGTCATTGTAGGAAAGAATTCAAGGATGCACTGAATTTACAGATTTGGAATCATATAATCTAAGTGAAACAGAACTTAGGGCTGCAATTCTGAAGATACTCAAAGAGCTAAAAAATGCTGGCAAAGTACCCAGACACAATTAAATAACCTCAATAAGAAAATCTCTAATCAAGATGAATACTTTACCAACAAAATTGAGAAGTTAGAGTGAAACCAAAAGAAACTCTTGGAAATGAAAGGCATAATAAGAGAGTTGAGAAAAGAACTAACCAGCATAGGATCTAACTGAAGGAGGAATAAATTAGTGACATTGAAGATAGAAACATGGAAATATCACAAAAGAAAGAAGCGATCTGAGAGTCAAGAGAAATGAAAGATCTCTGCAAGAACTATCTGGCTCCATTAGAAATAGCAACATGAGGACAATAGGAGTACCAGAAGGAAGTGAGTTAGAATCTTCTCAGAGTGCTTTAAAGCATATAGTAGATGAGAACTTTTCTTACTTATGGAAAGAACTAGAACTCCAAATTCAAGAGGAAAACAGGAGCCCTAACTACCTAGACTTGATCAGATCTTACCCAAGGCACATTATTCTGAAAATGACAAAAACCAAAGACAAAGAAAGAATCCTCAAGACTGCCAGAGGAAAAAATACATAACCTTTAAAGAAAAACCTATCAGGCTGTCATCAGCCTTCTCAGCAGAAACTCTGCATGCAAGGAGGGATTGAAGCCAAATCCTCAAAAATTTAACCCTTTTTGGGCAATGGGCCGATATGTCGGCTTTTGCATCTCGGGTGAAAAGGGCAGTGGGCCAATATATCGGCTCATACGTAGACTATAGTTAAAAGCACTATAACTTGTATTTTTTCTTGTATGATGTATGGTCATTGTCCTATCTAAAGTGTGAATTCTCTGCTTTATATAACATGTTTTTGTTATTTTTTATCATCAGTTCTAAATACTTTTTCTGAAGCATAAGTCTTACTATAATTTTGATGTTGATTTGTTTACGTGTCAGAAAGCTCAGCCTAATTGTATGCTCGTTTTTTTACCCTTCGCATTTCTCACTAGTACCACTGGCAGAAGGTAGCACTAAGAGGGTTAAAAGGAAGAAACTACCAGCCAAGAATTAACTATCCAGCAAAATTAACTTTTAAAGATTTATTTATTTTTCTTGTTTTTGACAGTGAGACAAAGAAAGAGACAGATAGAAGGGGGAGGGCCCAGAGCAGTCTCCATAGTTGTTCATTATTTGTTTTTCACATAGTTTCATTCCACAGGTGGGTGCAGGGCCACACAGGGTGGGAACCAGGCAAGGGGCCTCCCACATGGGGGGCATGCCCCTGTGAACCTGGGGCATTCCACATGAGAGGCTGGCCCCAATGGGAACCAAATTGGGGCAGAGGAAAGAACCCTCAAGTTCAGGATATGGGTTATAGCAAGCTGGGGTTGGGACCAGGACTTGATCCTTAGACTCTGGGGCTGCAATGCAAGCATTCAACCCACTGAGCCATCCCAGCTTCCCCAAAATTAACCTTTAGATATGAAGAAGGAATAGAGACCTTTTCAGACATACAGAAGCTGAGAGAATTCTCCAGCACAAGGCCAGCATTTCAAGAAACACTATATGACCTGAATCAAGAAATTAAAATAAATGGGGGAAAGTTGGGATAACAAAGAAATAAAATGGGAGAAAGAAACGAATACAGGAAATCCTCATATATCAATCATCACCCTAAATGTAAATGGACTGAATTCATCAATAAAAAGGTAAAGAGTAGCAGAGAGGGTTAAAAAACAAAACCCAACCACATGCTGCCTATAAGAGACACACCTCAGCCACAAGGATAAACACAAGCTCAAAGTGAAAGGGTTAAAAACAACTCAAGAGACGTCAGCAGGATGGTGGCATGAGAGAAGCTCTTGAAAACTCTTCTGGAAAGACAATTACACAACTAAAATCCAACCGGAGAATCCCTAAGCAACACACAGCCTCGGCTGAGAGACCCAAGAAACCACCTAAAGCTGGAGAAACGGAGGCGAGAGAGAGAGAGAAGGAAAGGGAGCCGTGTGGGGACCCGCCGCGGAGCGCGACCCAGAGACCCACCCAGTGACGACCCAGAGGCTGAGCCGAGTCCAGCGGAGGAGAGACGGATGGAGGTGGCAGCGGGGACGCGGGTCCAGGAGCAGAACGACTCAGCGGGTGGGAGGCCTGGAGCGGACAGAGGCGGAGGCGCCGACGCCAGAGCGCGGGGTGGACAGAGACAGCGGGCGCCGCTGACGGTGGCGAGAGGCCCCGGTGGGAGTGCGGGGGGCCCAGCCGGGGTGCGGGGCGGGAGACCGGAGCGCAGGGAGGGTGGCCAGAGTGCGGGGCGGGCAGCCGGGGCATGGGTGGGCAGCTGGGGCGAGGCGCCAGCAGCAGCCAGAGATTGGGGCTGGTGACCAGAGTGAAGATCCGGCTGCCGGCGCTAAAGTCGGGCAACTGGAGCTGGGGGCCCGCAGACTGTGAGGCCAGCAACTGGAGCCAGAGGCGGATGTTCCAGTGGCTGGAGCGCCAACACCAGGAGTGTGCTGGCAGCTGAGGCGCAGAGTGGCCCTCAGTGAGGTGAGACCCCAACCAGAGTACTACGTGGCCTTGGACAGAAGCCTGGCTGCTTCCCCTTGCTATCTCCCAGGGCTCGCCCTGCAGGCCTTGCCCTGGGCAGGCCTTCAGTGAACTGCTGCGGGGAACACACCATTACCCTGTGACACAATCAGACCTGCACCTTTCCCAACAAACCCCGCCCCCACCTGTCCCGCTGAAGCCAGCAGAGGGATCTAGGTGTGGCAGCTTCTGACAGCAGTGGGATCTCAGAGGCATAGAATGCCATCGCCCACTGTACCTTCCCAAAGAGGAAGCATATAGAGACCAGGGCAACTGAGTCAAAGAGAAGCCCATCTCCTAGGAAGTCTCCCACTGTGAGAAAACCAAATAAATAAGAGGAAATATTATAAGACACTAACACCAGCTAAGAAGTAAAAACAGATACCTTCACATCTTGAAAAGTCCTCATGTCCAGGAAACGAAACACTCCAACAGCAATAAATACCCCTTTGAACAAAGGAGCTCAGAAAGAAAGACAAAAATCTCCAGAAAAGAAACTTGAAGATATGGAATTATATGAGCTAAATCACAGAGAATTCAAGGTTGCAATTATGAAAATACTCAAAGAAATCGGAGAAAACTGGCAGACTACACAGAAGGAACTAAGTGATCTCAGAAAGAAAAT
>PVKE010016164.1:8668-32476 GCA_004027555.1 Craseonycteris thonglongyai
TCAGTGCATAGTTATTTCTATTTTACTTTTTGACAGATAGAGAGAGAGACAGAGACAGAGACAGTTAGAGAACCGAACTGTGGGAACTCCGCAGTTCAGCACGTGGGTCCTGCCTGGGCCGGAGCCGGGATTCGATCCTCGGTCCTCATGGCCTCAAAGCGAGCGCTCAACCCGCTGAGCCGTCCCGGCTTTCCCTGTATAATACATTTTTAAGGTGGACTTTTGTGACTGCACTTGAGGCAGTCTTTCACAAAGTACACCTTCACAGTTTTATAGCTATTTGCTTGAAACGAATTGGATATTATTGAGAATAAGTGTATTTAAGCACAGATTTCATATGCTAGGCAAAATACCAGGTGAAAATACTACAAACAAGTGGCTAATCCTAAAATTCATATTTTTGGCATATTTTAAAATGAAAGTTTTTAAAATGAAAAGATATAATTGATGCTCAGAACTGAATGTAGCATTTTTAGTGGAGTGATATGAATTGAGGGTTGTGATCACCTTTTGTTCTTTATATTTAACAGATAGTTCTTAAGCCATACATTCTTCTAAAAGTAAGAGATGCAGAATGTAAGTCCCTATCTGTCTACCCAGTTAACATTTCAGGGTACTGTTTATCTTCTAAGTGAGCTTCCAGTGTGATGTACAGAAAAACAAGTATCAGTTACCCTAGAGTTTCCAGATTTTGGAAGTGGGGAGGGGTAGATCCTCTCAGTCTCTAAAACAGCTACCTGTGGGTTTCTTGTTCTAGTCAGGGTAGTGGGGTCAAATCGTAAATCTGGCATTCAGGGACCCAAAACCAAATGGGGAAGACAGAACGACATTCCCTAAAGTGACTAATAAAAAGCAGCATAGGATACCTATTCCACTTCAACCTAGATATCTGTTGCAATACCATTCTGATTTATTTTTTAACCTATGTGTTTCCTCTCATTTCCTTTAAAAAATCAATATGTGACCAGTAGTATTACTACAGTTGATATAAAATGAGTTTTTGTATTTTCCACTGACTGTATGATGATAGTTTGGACATTTATCCCTATAAATTACAGTAGGTGAATATGCTCCATGTTAAATGAACCCTGTAATTGCACCCTTTGGGACCCTGCTTATTCTTCAGTTGGCACTGATGATTCAGAGAATTATACCTGAGAAAGAAGGAAATACCAGCTAAGTACATTATAAACATGTTTAGTGAAATAATGTTTACATTCGCTGGGTGTATTTGGTTTCATACAATTACTCTTCATTGAATTGGGCAATTGTTCATTTAGTCTATTAAAACATTTCTTACCCTTGTAATTTCTGAGGCTTCTTGGGGTTTTACCTTACTCTGCTTATTTTATTCATTTATTCACTCAACAAATATTTAGGAAGCCTCTGCGGTGTGCTACCTGTCATTATCCATGTCTTCAGTATCAGTGGTTTTGAAATATGATAATGGTTGGAATCAGGAACTTCTTGCTAACAATTGAGAATGGGAGTTTTGACTCTCAAATACATAATGCTTTTGTGATCATATTTTATGCCTAAGATTTTGCTTTCCTTTAAGGCAGAAGGTACAGTACGGTTCTGGGTGCTTTCGAGGTCGCTGCTGTTAGTACAGGCAATGTGCTCAGATGCTGCTTTGGCTACCTCTTCACCAGCCCCCTCTGGGCTTACACGTCAGTGTTGTCACTTTCTAGTACTGTAGAAAAGCACAGCACAGTGTGATAGGCATGATAAGAGAGAGGATGCAAAGCATTTGGGGTGATTCTAGGCAGAGCATCAGAGAGAGCTATTTTTTTGAAGATCAACTAGGAAAGCCAGGAAGGGAAAGAAGGGGGAGGCACATTTCCACTTAGAATGAGCCCTACCAAAAGCATGGGATTTTTGCCTGCGCCGCAAGCAGTCTGGAAGATGTGGAGTGGCTGCAGGTAAAGCTGAAGTGGCCTGGTCATGGGAATCCTGCATATCAGGACTAAGAATGTTATCCGGACTCTCAAAAGGGTCATTTTAACATTGTAAGTGTTATGTGCACACATGTACATGACATTGATTAGATTTGCATTTTGTAAAGTTAAAACTCTTGGCAGTGTGAAGGGTAGGAATGACCAGGGAAAGGGAATGAAGTCTAACTTGGGAACATAGAAATCAGATAGCTAACTGGTGACTTAATTTATGTAAGAAGTAATAGGAGCTACAGAATAGCTGACAGTGGCAGTGGTGAAGGGCAGGCAACAGACTTCTTCCATGTGAACATACCAGACTGACTGAATGTCATGACTGATTGAAAGCAGAGATATGTGAGAGCAAGGAGAGATCAATTCCAATGGCTTTTACATTTGTTGTATTTCTTTTTCTTTTACTGTTCCTTTTTCCCCCTGGGCTTGTTTGAATCCTTTTTTGGGGGGTTAAATTTATTGGGGTTACTTGCATTAGTAAAATCATATAGGCTTCAGGTATACAGTTCTATAATACATCATCTGTAAATTGTATTGTGTGTTCACCATCTAAAGTCAGATCTCCTTCTGTGACCATATATTTGACCACTTTTACCATTTTCTACCTTCCTCCTTAAACTGTTGTCTGTGTCTATGAGTTTATTTGTGTGTTTGTTTATTGCATTCAGTTTTATGTTCCAGATATGAATATAAAATAGTTCCTGACTTTTTCCATCTGACTTATTTTGTTTAGCAAGATATTCTCAAGATCCATCCAGGTTGTTGCAAATGGCAGTTTTTCATCTTTTCTCATGGCTGAGTAATATTCCACTGTATATATGGACCATACTTTCTTTATGCAATCATCTTTCAAAGGACCCTTTAATTTGTTCTATGTCTTGGCATCTGTGAATTATACTGCACAGATAATTGATTTCAATATTTTTGAGTAGGTACCCAGAGGAGTGATGCTTGGTTGTATGATAGTTCTATTCTTAATTTTTTTGAGGAACCTCCATACTGTTTTTCATGGTGGGTGTACCAATTTACATTTCCACCAGCAGTATATGAGTGTTTCTGTTTTATTTCTTGTTTGTCCTTTTTTCTTCCTTCTCATATTTAAAGTTTTTGAGATTGTGTGTAACTTGTACAATATAGTATACAAAGACTCATGCCATGCTGATATACTATTGAGTAAAATCTTTCTGAAATAAGGCTCATACAAAGCACTTTCTGGCATTACATGTGATTTCATTTTCATGACAGCTCTTATTTTTTCCAGGAACAAGAATATATCCTGAATTAAAGGTTTCATGAATATTTTTCTTCCCCATAACTGATAATTACGATATTTTCCTTTTCTCACTCAAATATCTACCCCCACTCCATCCATTTGGCTCAGATAGTAGAGATTCAATACTTACCCCTTATGACAAAAGGCTGAATTCCTATAGTTGGGTTGTTTAGATACTTTGGGACAAATATAGTCTGGATTGAAGTATCTATCACTTGATGTGTAAAAAGAGGACCTAGATAAAATGGAAAAGCAAAAGTTGATTAAAATTTCATAATATGCTCTTCAAATAATATTGAATTAAACATTTACCAAATGACTACCATAATGAAGCATGTCCTAGAATATAGGTATATAAAAATGTATGGACTCTGCTCTCAAAATGGAAGAGAGAGGCAGATAGAGACAGAGACAGAGAGAGAGAGAGAGAGAGAGAGAGAGAGAGAGAGAGAGAGAGAGAGAGAGAAAGAGAAGAGGAGAAAGAGAAATGGTATAGTTCATTATGATGGTATTAAATATACCATTTTTTTTTTGGAAATGCCACATCATTTGGAATCTTTGTCTTTTGCTATGTCTAGGGATTCAGAAGCCATAGGTGAATGCTATTAAACTATTGACCATGTTTAATACCCCCAAGCATTGAAAAGAGAAGAGGTAATTGCCCCTCCAGAGAGCTTTAATTCTCCAGTGTGTTCTGTAATGTTACACAATCTCGTGAGAATTAAAAATCTGTGGCTGAAAACATTTGAGGCTTTCAGTTGCTCTCCAATGACAACTGTTAAATTTTTAAAATACACCCCCGGATACATCCAGCTATGAAGAAAAACCCAGAAGGTTTTTATTCCAAGTTGTTAAGAAATAACCTTTACTAATTTATAAGTGACTCAGAGGATTTATGAAAAATAAGAAGGAAAACTTTTTTTTAAAGTATTTTTTAGTATTTTGAACATCAGTATAATAAGTACAACAAAACCAGTAACTGGTCATTAAAAACTATTTTAATTGATACCTTTTGGCTAACTCTTCTTGGCCATCTAGATTTCAGAATTTGCAATACACTATTTTTTAACTTAAATTTTGCTTAACACCAGCAAACATATATTCAAAATTCTGTAAGGTAAGAATGTGCCTACCAAATATAAGTTCTCTACATTGTAAAGAACGTTAGCTATCGAATAAACTATAATAAAAGATGATTATTTATATTTATTTTTATTCATCCACAATAATATGGTTAATATATTATGTTGCAAGTCTAAAAAATATAAAGGGACCTTTCTTTTAGATGTGCATATTTTTTTTTTTTTAAAGATTTATTTTATTGATTTTTGACAGAGAGAAACAGAGGCAGAGAGAGACAGAGAGAAGTGGGAGGGCCCAGAGCAGTCTCCATAGTTGACATTGGTTTTCCATATAGTATCACTCCACAGGCGGGCACAGGGCTGCACAGGGCAGGAACTGGGCCGGGAGCCTCCAGCATAGGTCCCGGCAAGAACTGAACTGGGGGCACACCCCAGTTCAGCATGTGGGTCCGCATGGGCCAGGGCCGGGATTCGATCCTCGGTCCTCAGGACTTCAAAGCGAGCACTTTACCCGCTGAGCCATCCCAGCTTTCCCGATGTGCATATTATGAGTCAACTAAGAATGGAAATTAAATTTTTAGTACTGATGATTGAGATAATAATTTTATAAGAAAATCTTCCCCTGAGTTAATGAAACTATACAGTCATTCCTCAATATTCATGGGGGATTGGTTCCAGGACCCCCGAGGATATAAAAATCTGAGAATGCTCAGGTCTTTATATAAAATGTCATAGTACTTGCATATAACCTATATTCACTTCATTGCATGGGTTCAGCATAGTGCTTGGGCATATGACAAATTCAAGTTTTGCTTTCTGAGATTAAAAAAAATTTTTTTTTCTTTTAATTTAACATTGGTTGAATCTGTGAAAATACATGGATGGTAGACTTTTAATGCCACCAGTAGATTGGGAAGGGGTAGATAGGGCAAAAATGATGTTCAAATAGAATTTGTGCTATATTGATTTCTTTTTCTTGATTGTGACCCACTGTTTTCTAGATCCTGGTAGAGATTTTAAATGCCATTTATTACAACATCTTATCTTCAAAAATTTATATAAGCCAATGATTTGCAGGTGATATCTGGGTTATCATTGATGCACATTAAAAAAAAAATCTCACTACAGAGAATATGTTCCATTGTTGTCTATTACATAGAGAACTTTCCCTATAACTAACTCATTATGTCCACTCAGGACAATGTACTCAATGAAGTTGCTGAAATAACTTTAAAAGTTTAGGCAATGAAGTAAGAGAGTGGCACTGGTAGCATAACAGTCATTAAAAATAAAGAGGTTGAATGGGGGAACAAAACCCCACTACCTTCAGCAAGAAATTTAAATTCTCTGATGTTCAATTCCATGTCTGGAAAATGGAGACAATATCTTTCTTGCAGGGTTGTTGTAAGGATTTAATGTACCAGGGCATAGTATGCAATACATGTAGCTATTATTGTTACTAGCACTTTTCTCTAGAGGGCTCTGGTTAAAATATCATTGATACATTGGCATGGATCAGTTCATCCTATTAATGCCTTAGTTGATAAATGTGAAGTCAATTTGCAGTAGATTAGACAGTATGACATATGTCAGGGAAGTACCTGACTGATGGCTCAAGGAGAGGGTGTCTTTTTACATTGAAACTGCTGAGCCTGTATTTGTTTAAGTATTTGTTTTAATACTTGGTCAGTGCCACAGTATTTTGTAAGAACAAAAATGAAAATGACAATAGAGCTAACAAAACAAAATAAAAACTCACACCATTCTTTCTAATTTTAGGAAGTGTGAATAGAATTATACAGAACATTAGCATAAAAAAGCAAAAATTTTGAATAAGACTGTTGAGTTTTGTGTTTTATTATGGAAATTATCAGTTTTTAACCATGGTAGTCTTGAAAATCTAAATGACATATCATGTCCACTTGTAATATCATTATATTAAAAACTCTAAGGATTATTTTAGGCTAATTATTTTAAGTTCTTCAGTCAAATGACAGATATTGAAAAAAAATTTTTTTAACTCTATTTTGAGGCCAAAAGTGGGTCATGGTGGGATATGCAAAGGAATTGAAACATGTCTTTTATTTTAAAATAATTTATGATCTAATTCAAGACATAGGACATACATCTAAGATAATATTAATAGCTAATATAATGGTATTTGCAAATAATCTGTGAATTCATATACACTAAAAGACCTGGAGTAAATGAGTTATTAGTGTTCGGTTTAGTTACAAAGGAATGTTATTAGGATGTTGCGAGTGTAGCAATAGTTAAAAAGAGATGAAGTACCTAGGAACATTAAGGCTGCATCCTACGGGCTATTAGCAGAGTTTAGTTCCTTGCAGCTGAGGCCCCGGATTTCTTTGTGTGTTTCTTTTTTTTTTAAAGATTTTATTGATTTTGACAGACAGAGAGAGGCAGAGACAGAGAGATACAGAGAGAAGGGGAGGCCCAGAGCAGTCTCTATAGTTGTATGTCATCAGTTTTTCAACATGGTTTTGTTCCACACAGGTGGGTGGGGGCCACATGGGGTGGGAAGTGGACTGGGGGCCTCCTGCATGGGAGGCACACCCCCTCGAGCCAGGGACCAAACTGGGGGCCTCCCGTATGGGAAGCACACCCCAGTTTAGCATATGGGTCCTCATGGGCCGGGGCTGGGATTTGATCCTCAGTCCCCAGGGCTGCAAAGTGAGCACTTAACCCTTGAGTCATCCCAGCCTCCCCTCTGGATTTCTTGCGTGCTGTAAATGGGACTGTTCTCAGCTCCCGGAGGCTATGCACCATTTCTTGCCTTCTGGCCCTTTCCAAAACCAAGTAGTTTGTTTCTTCAAGGTTATTGGAGCAATTTTACTCATTTTTCATGTCTTCTCTGACTTCTTTGTGTCTTTGATCTGTAAGACTTTTTTGAAGGCCTCCCTTGATTAGATTAGGACATGCGTATGCAGGATAATCTCCCTTTGAGTAAATAAAAGTCAGCTAAATCAGGAATCTTAATTAATTAACTACATCTTTGAAATCCCCTTTGCCATAATGTAACACAATCACAGGAGTGACATTCCACTGTATTCATAAGTTTTGCCTGTACTCAAGGGGAAGTGATTCTACATAGTGTTTACAACAAGGGTCTAGATCCTTGGGGTCATCTTAGAATTCTGCTTACTGAGGGGCTGACAAACCTGTCTATGGGGGCTGTACCACCATGCTACCTACTGTTAAGGAGATCAGGGACTGAAAAACCTCCAATTGTCCCTGAAATGGTTGTGGTTGTCTGGTGGGGGTGTGTCCTTGCTAGAAAGAGGAAAGTTCCTGAGATCAGAACAGGCATCAATCAGCCTGTTCTCCCTTGATTTAAATCACATCTGCTCACCTAGCTTTTAACTAAATTGCCAAAAACATAATGAAAATACACCCCTGCCCCCAAGCCAGCCCAGCTTGTCTCTTGCTTGATTATGAATCAAACAATTTTACCAATGAAATGGAAATATTCTCCATCTAATTTCATGTTATTACTTAGAGAAGCTCATTATTTCCAGTTGGCTTGGTTCTCCACCACTACCCACCCTTAGTTAGAAATAGCTGTTCATTAAAATAGCTTTATGGACTCACCTACCAAAATGCATTTATCTGCAGAAAAACTCCTTATCACTAAGAAGCATTTCAGCCTTCATCTTTAAGTGTGATATTTTGAGATACAAATAACAACTCTCAATTTAGAAATAAAGTGGAATATTTGTTCACAAATGTTGAAATATCATCTAATATGACTAGAAAAGGAATTGAATGGAGGCTTACCCAATTTTCCCTCCAGGAATCAAAGCCTAAAACATGGCAATTTCAGGATGAAAATATCGGTTAATGGAAATAGCACACACTTAGGAGGTCACTGTTGCTGTGACTTCATAAACATATGATTTAGCTGAACATAGCATGCTTTAACTACATCGTCAAAGGTGTTCAAATGAAGAGATGCCCCCGTGTTTTCTGAATTCCTTTCCACTTTCCTTACGAATTGTGGCTGCTTGATTTCTGCATTGTATGTAGTTTTAAATTCTGTTCTTCCGGAGCAAAGGAAATAACTCTGAAGTTCAATAGATTTACAGACAAATATGGCCTTTTGGGACATTAAATTATTCCTTAATAGATAAAGAATGCATCAAGGACATTTTACTTCCTTTTTTAGGTTAATGATTATATGCCAATTTTTTTTAGAGGGATAACAATGTGGTTAGGTATGTTAAATGCTGCCCTCTCTGTTTTTCTATTTCTTAAGGGACAATTCTTATAAGATTTTGGAAGAGATACCCAGCTAAATTTTATTCAGTTCGAACTCTTAATTTTTTGAATTTATAATAATAAATACTTAAGGTAGCAGTCACAGACACATAATACTATATACCAGATACCAGTATTCTGTATATGCTGACTCATTTAATTCTTAGTAAGTCTTGCTTACCTTAGTACTATCATTATTCACCATTTAGAGATGGGGAAGGCAATTTAAATAAAGTTAATTGGCAGAAGTGTAGCTTGAGCCCAGGGAGGATGGCACCTGTGTCACACTTGTAATCATTACGTTACACTATGTTCTGTCTTATGTGAGAGGTGACAGGTAACACACGAGGTTAACCCTTCACACACTTTCATGCCAACAAGTGGAGAGCCAAATCACCTGACTGGTGCTGGATTGGAAGCCTGTTCAGGTTAAGGTGGGACCTTCCAGAGGGGTAAGAGGGGTGGTGGCTTCTTGGATGTATATCATAGGGAATGGGAGCTATATCTTCTTGGGGGAAGAAGTGGGCGATAAAAATGGAGAGAACATGTCTCAGCTTGTTTTTGTGTCTAGGATCCTGTACCATTATGCTACCTATATTTAAAGAGATCAGGGGTCGGAAACCTCCAATGTCCTTGATTTTTAGCCCGATGAAGCTAATTCTGGACTTCTGAAAGCCAGAACAGTCAGATAATAAATTTGTATTGCTGTAAGACACTAAGTTTGTGGTAATTTGTTAGAGCAGCGATAGCAAACTAATACAGCATCCATTTACTTTCTCTGGCTATTCCTGGGCTGTGAAAAACAAATAGTTGTCTATAGTAAGTCACTCCAGGGTTTTTACATGAACCTATTAAAAAAGAAGAAAAAAGAGAAGAAAATTCTTTATACTGTATATTTAAACCGATTTTCTTTTACAGATATCTTTATTACCATTTGACTTTAGTTGTTCTATCATAGATTTAAAATCAGTTTATGTTTTTTGTGATAAATGGGTGAGGGGTCCCATGGACTGTAGACATTCCAGAATCTGTCTGAGTGAATGTAGACAATTGCATTGGATTAATTTGTACATACTTTTTTTATACTTCATATAGAAAATGTATGTACAAATTACACACTAATTGTTCTTTCTTATTAAAATTGTAAGTTAAGTGTTTAGATTGTCAGTGACATAGACCCCATATTTGGTAGACATCATTTTAGTTTGCATACAAGTTTTTTTTAGACTGGGTTTCATCTCTATTAATTTGAAGCATACCGGTAGTTTATTTTATTCAAGTTACACATCTATGAATGCTCTAAACCTCTCCCCTCTCTCATTCCACAAAAATCTTGATTTTGTGAGAGGACACTTCATATCACTGTCTTAAACATCTTGCATTTTATAATCTATGATTTGAATTACTTAGAGTTTTATCATTATTTTAATGTGTCTCCAAGTCCTTTTTAATCAAAAGTCAGTCTGAAATTTAGATTTGGTCATAAAAGGAACTGATTCAAGATATGTACACAAGTCTTAAACATGGTGTCAGTTGTGGCCATTTTAACTGTCAATAAAGATCTGTGATGTGTGCTGATTCCTAGAGCACTGATACTCTCTTTACTTTTTAATTATTTCTTCTACCTCTTCACTTTTAGTTAATGGTGAATTTGTAGGTCTTCTTGTCCTAATATCTGAACTCTAAATAGTGGCTATTAAACCTCTAAAATCAATCAGCCTCTGGCTGTGTTGTCATTAAAAGTTAACTGCCTTTCCATTAATCTATTAATTGTGATGATTAATTGGGAAAACTATTCAAACCAAGGATATAATTTGGGGCACATAAGCCAGTGTTTGACTGCAAGTGAAAGCTTATCCCATCAATAGCACAGAATATTAACAATTATATATAGAACTTACTCATATGCCATATAGGAAGAAATGAATAGGAACTTATAGCCTGTTGCCAAAATGAATTATTTGAAAATTACCCCTAACTTTAGCTCAGTTCTAGAAAAGTATACTGATAAATATTAACTTGTTATAAGTTGTAGCAATATGTTATTATTTAGATTTAAGCCACTGAGTGACAAAATTAGAAGCTCATATCTATCTTAGTTAATATATATCTAAAGCTAGTACTCTCAAGTGAATGTTAATTCTCATATCAAGCTCAAATTAATATTCAAAGAAGGTAAAGAATTTAGTGTAGTCTATACTCAGTGGCATTTAATAAGAGTTGAAATGTTATTTTACGTAGTGATGACAGAAATAATCACGAAAGGCCCATGTTTTGTCAACTGCTCTTATGAATAATTATACTTTATTTAAGCCCAGTTGTATCATCACTAGTCCTTAACATGTATTGTTTCTCTTTCCCTCACCAGAATGTCACTGTGCAAGCAGCTGCCTCCACACACTGTCAGCTGTCATGGCTACACAGGGAGAAAAGGGTAGTGCGGGACATCATAACCATTTCTTTAATCTTTAAAAAGTCTCATGAAATAGTACAAAAGGCAGAAAGACTTTTATGAAAGCAGCAAAAACTCTCCCTTGGATGGAAATTAATCTGCATGTCTATTTTAGTGATTTTCAAAGTAGGGCAGTCCTGACTAAACTACACCCCAGACAATGTAAGTCAGAATGACCTGGAATGGGGCATAGTCATGGGCAAGTTTTAAATCTCTCCCGTGCGATTCTACTGTGTAGCTAGGATGAATTACTGAAAGTGCACATTCCACGGAGGTGACAATCTGGAGTTGATCCACCCATTTTCGTATCAGGAGGATGATGCTATTTTTCAAACATACTTGGGTCTTCTGTAGGTATTTAGGATGGACTTCTGGAACTTTTCTTTGATATGCTGAGTGAATGCCTGAGGCGGCTACAACTGAGAATGAGCCTACAAGATTTGGGAAGAACTTATTAGCATATAAATAAATGAAGATGTCCCCCTTCCCCCAAATGAGAACAAGCAAAAGCTATTTATTCAGAGTTTACTATAGCAAAGCTGAATAGGGCATCCTATGTAATTGATTAAGTGTGCAAATTTGGCTTCCTCTCACTTTTATTTATTTATTTATTAATTTTTTGACAGAGAGAGATACAGAGACAGAGACAGAGAACTGAACACAGAGAGAGAACTCCCCAGTTCAGCACATGGTTCCGCACGGGCCCTGGGGATTTGATCCTCGGTCCCCTGCGTTGCAAAGTGAGCACTTAACCCACTGAGCCATCCCAGCTTCCCCATTCCTCTCACTTTTAAATTACGACTGAATACACAGTTGAAAGCAGGGGAGAAAATTAGGGGAGCTATTAACCAACCAAACCTTGGATGTTTTGAGCCGATTGCTACAGAGATTATGGTCTGGTTTCCCGGGCTGGCTCTTAGATAGTAGGTTGGCTTCTTGGGCTGGGTGCTGCAGGTTATGGGCTGGAGTTACATATTTTGTATGCAGTCTGGCCACTGCCCACTTATATATTCAATCTCTCATTGGACAGGAGTCGGAGGTGCATCAGGGACTGGAGCTTGTGTCGTGCCAATGCAGGGAGAGGGGACTCCTGCAATCCTGAAACTAGACCTGCATGATTTGTAGAAATACCTCATACTGGGTTTGTGGTTCCAGAACAATATTGCTTAACTTCTGGATGAAATCTGGCTTTGTACACAATATTTTTGGTATTTGTTAGCATAATTCCACACTTTCTTAAATTACTTGATGATTTTCAATTTCAACTGGATGACAGTTTCAATAATATGGATTGGAATAAAACATTTTGTTTAAGAAAATAGATTTCTTGAAGGGAAGGGCATTCTTTAATCTTGAATCTGTCAGTGGAGTATTTGGACTAAGTCTAAATAAACTTATTATTTTGTTTTCTGAATAGGCTTAGACTCTAACATTTCCAAAGCTCCCTGTCAGTGTTCTTAACCCTCCCTCTAGTGTATAGATTTTTAAAGATTTACTTTATTGCTTTTGACAGAGATAGAGACAGAGATAAAAGGGGGAGGGCCCAGAGACAATCTCCATGGTTGCATGTCATTAGTTTTTCCACATGGTTTCATTCCACACAGGTGGGTGTGGAGCCACGCAGGGCGGGAATGGGCTGGGGACCTCCCTCATGGGAGGCATGCCCCTGTGAGCTGGGGTCTAAACTGGGGGCCTCCCACATGGAAGCTCAATCCAGCAGGAACCGAACTGGGGGTCCCTCCATATGGGAAGCACACCACAGTTCAGCACATGGGTTGGAATGGGCCTGGGCTTGGCTGGGGCCAGACCAGGACTCAATCCTCAGACCTCAGGGCTGTAAAGCCAGTGCTCAATCTGCTGAGCCATCCTGGCCTCCCCTAGTGTATGGATTTTTAATGATTTTAAGCATCATCCCATCCCATCTCATCCCATCCCATCCCATCCTTCTCTAGTGAATATTCCTGTTGGAAATGTGATTCATTAGCAGATGTCTAACGGATTTTGGCAGGTCTTCCAAATAACAGAGAAGGTTGTTTTTAACTCATTGGCAGTTAAGCTGAATGCTATTGAAAAATCAGCCATATATAAATTTGTCAAGTATATTATAGATGACCAATACTTGTTTCAACATAGTACTTGCTCAGAATAGGAGCTCTGTGGTCTTGGGTAAATTAGTTAACCTTTGTGTCCCTTTCTCTTCAATTGTTCAATAGAGTTAATGGTATCATGTCATATAGGGTTATTTGTCAGGATCTAATGAGTTAATACATGCAAAGCACTGAGAACATAAGCAGCCAATAATATATACCTATTATCTTAGTACAGGTAGTATTACACAGAGATGAAGAAAATTGAATTACCTTTATTAAAAACTGAACAGCTTTTACTTACTTGAGAATTATGCATTAAGACCCTTTTAAAATAAAATTAAATTACTTTTGATCGAGCTATATTAAAATACTTTCAGTATAGCTTGCATCTTTATTTGTAAAAGGCTATTAAAATTTTTCATGTACACAGTTTGCCAGAGATCTAATTTATCATTATCTTCTTAATGACAATGATTTTTCTCTTTCTTGAAGAGTAAATGCTGAGTTTTCTAAGAAATTTACCTGAAAGCTGTAGGTTTGTGTCTTTGTGTGTGTGTGTGTGAAAATGTCTCAGCACAAATTAGGTAATTTCCCCCCTCATACAAATAGTCTAACAGAATTCATTGAAATTCTAAATATAATCAATCAGTGAATAGAATTTTTTTTATGAAAAAGACTAAAAACTATAGTTTCACATTTCTAAATGTATATGTATCAAAGGTTAATGTGGAAATTCTATTATCATTATTAAAAGGTAGAATAAAAAGTAATATAATTTTGGAAAACTAGAGTAGTAAGAGTGATATCTATTTCTTCCTCTAAATAGAAGACAAACAAACCACAAATTAACCAAACATGCCCTGCTACCATTTTGAAATGTACAAACCGTCACCTGTGATGACTGTATTTCTTTTTTTTTTTTAAAGATTTATTTTTATTGTTTTTGACAGAGAGAGAGAGAGACATACAGAGATAGAGAGAAGGGGGAGGGCCCTGGCAGTCTCCATAGTTGCACATCATTGGTTTTTCCACATAGTTTCATTCCACAGGTGGGCTTGGGGCTGCACAGGGCAGGAACTGGGCCGGGGTCTCACCCTGGTGAGGGCCGAACTGGGGGCATTCCCCAGTTCAGCATATGGGTCTGCATGGGCCGGGGCCAGGACTCAATCCTCGGTCCCCAGGGCTGCAAAGTGAGCCCTTAACTCACGGAGCCATCCTGGCTTCCCTGATGACTGTATTTTTAAATTTTACTAGTGACTGATGTCTTCATGTTCTCCTGTACTCCTTTTACCTAGAGTGTGCTTTTTTTTTTTTTCCTGGTCAAAGTCTCCCCTTTATTAAGGTTCTGTTGTGTTGGGGCACTGCAGCTCACCACTCATTCTCAGGGACCTGATCTGGGTGAGGGGTGAGGGGTGAGGGGTGGGGCTGAAACTGGGAGCTCAGTTCCAGTATGCAATGCAGCAGCCCAAAGCCTGGAGGGAAGCCGTCCTAGCACCCCTCCACTCCCTTCTAGGAGAAGTGGTATGCAGGCCAGCGCTGTCTTGCTGGGAGGTAGACAGCCCTGTCCTTCTCATGTGCAAGTGGCGGGGGTACAATAAGCAATATAATAATATTATGCAATTATAGTATATAATATAAAATATAACTACTATAATATGTACATATATGATATAGTGTATTTACATGTGTAAATACATGTATATATCATGTAAATATAAAAATTTTACACATATAAATACTTATATTTATAGTTACATTATGTATATTTATAATGTACCGGTATATGTTTTTTCACATATGTATATGAAATACATTCATACATATATACATATAATCATATGTATTAGTAGTAATGAATTTATATATAACATGTATACACATACCAATATGCTTATACATATTTATACAAGGATACTATACAGCAAGTGTATGACATCACACTTACGATTTGATGACCAACTTAGTATTGTACAAGGTTAGCTTATATATGTTATATATGTATGTGTGTACATTATAATATACACATACATGTATATTGTAATTCATACATATATATGTACACATGTGTGTATTATATAATTATAATACATATGCAAATATTGTATATATACAAATATAATATGTGTAAATATAATGCATGTATACTATTATATATGTAATATATGCACATATATTATAAATGTCCTTGTTGAAGGGCCCAGGATAGTATGATGATTTGATATAGTATTAATTGAAAACAATACAATTATGTTTTGAACTTAAATATCATGCTATTTCAGATTTGAAAGCTCTTTACTTAAATGCCATATATATTTATACACTCTGAATGATGATTATATGCACCATGAGAATCCACAAATTAAAGCTACTTTCAGAATTTGAAAGGAAGTTGAGAGTTCAAGCTGAGAGATTAGGTCAGAAGACTAGTTCACTAGGTTGTTTTTACCAGAGTCTAGAACAGGGTTTGTCAACCGCTGCACAACTGACATTGGGGATTGCACACTTCTCTGCCATGGAGGGCTGCTCTGTGCACTATAGGATGTTTAACAGCATCCTTGGCCTCCACCCACTAGATTCCAGTAGGGTCCCCAAGTTGTGATGACCAGAGTGTCTCTAAGTATTGCTTAAAGTCCCCTGGGGGGCAAAGTCACTCTCTTTTTGGTTCTCAGCTTCTCAACACCAGAATCTGCATTTTGCTGTCTTTACTGGTGAAGGCAGAGGAAACCGGTGTTCTGGAATTCAATTCACAGGAGACTGATACTTAATTCAGAATTTCATTTCATTGATGACTAAAGGGAAATAACTCTTTTTACTCATGCCAAACTCATTATTGCTGTCTACAACCTCCTTCCCTGGTGTCAAAACTATTGAAGATCAAATTGATAATAAACAAAAAGCTTGGCAAACCTGGAAGTGGAGTACAGAACTTCTTGAGAGATATTTTATTCATGTCATTATGGTGTCTGATGAAATTCCTATATTCCAAACCCAAAGAAATAATCACTGTGGTCATAGTGTTCTTACACACTGGATTCCACACCCCAGCACACTTTGTAAGTATCATGGCCACACCACAGTGAGATGAGCAATCTAACCAAACTCTGATCTCAGTTGCCTTATCTGTAAAATAAAAATATTAGTACCTCACAGAGGAATGACAAAGATACTATGTGTGAATTGGTTGTAAGTTCTTAGCACAGAGCATTCACTGAATGTGTGTGCTAGTTATTATTTAAGTTTTATATAAGAACAACTTTTAAAATATTTTATTGCTAAATTAACATAGAGCAGACTGTGGGGAAGTATATATGCTCATGGTATAGAATATTAATGCCATCTAACATCATTCAGGCCAACAACTAGAACTTTACCAAAGCAGGAGCCCCCATCTGCACCCCCATCCATTTCCCATGACACACTTTCTTCTCCCCTCACATGGAATAAGCACCCTTTTCGTATTTTAGTTTCATTGTTTTAAAGCTAAAAATAGAACAGTATTGATTCCCAGTTTGTAGTAGCAAAATCAAACGAACAATAAATACATGCCCTCTAGAGTGATTGCATTAGCGGCATTTTATATCTAAAACATTGATTTGACTCTGCATAACTGATTGTGAATTTCAGTTAAATACTCTTTTTTGTCACACATTTGAATACCGATAATGATTCAAAAATGACTGCTTCTGATAAACACACACACACACACACACACACACACACACACATTTATAACCTCCCTTTCCCACGTATAGATAATGCACTTGTTAGTACATGGAAGCATACACATATCGTAGTTTTCACAGTGTACTAAAATATTTTAGTTGTTGCTTGTGATTGGGCATAATCAGAAGTTTCTTCATTCTCCATGACTGCTTGTCTTTTAATGTCTACAGTCCTTAACACTTGATTTATTGCACAGCTAGATTGACAGTGTCAGTACTTAAGCCAATCAATAAACATACAGAAACTGTGGGCTAGTTATCAAGTCTACCTGAAGAGTTGGCTAAAGAATTTAAGGTGTGAAAGAAGATTAAGTAGACTTTAAATGAAAATGAGAATCTTAAAAAAAAAAAATGCAATGTTAGACAAATTATTGTGAAAGGCATTCAAATGTTAAGTTGGTAAATTTTTACTTATCACATACTTTAGGCATTTAGCTTTAAAGAAAAACATATTTCAAAATATCAGGGCTACTGAAAAATATTGTAGTTTGAATACTTATGCAGTAAAATGGCTAGGGACTGTTCAAAAACTATGTTCAAGAAGAATGAGCTTCATAAAATTTCAGAATGACCTATATTAATTTAATTTAAATTGCTTATTGTTAATTTAAAAATTGGGAAAGTAGCCCTGCATGATTTTTAATTATCAATATGTGTTAAATCCTAAGTGTGAGAGAACTTATACAACTTAGTAATTGTATAAAATAAAAGACAAATATTTTACAGGTTACGTAATAGAATGAAGAATTAGCTGAATAAAATAAGCATGTATGGATAGTGTGGTCAACATGAGACTCTTAGACTTTCCCTCTGTGTGCATTATGTTTTCATTTTATATGTGATACACAGAATAGATGACAGATGGCTATATGCTTTCATATACTTATGTACATATTGATAGATACATATATGCATGCCATATACACATATGCACACACATTGCTTTCCTTTAGAAGTAACCAATATCCTGAATTTTATGCTTTTCATTTGTTATTTTTAATAGCTTCTTAAAATTGTGTGTCCCCAAGCAACATATTACTTAGTTTTGCTTGTTTTTAAGATTTTCAAAACTATGAAACTTATTATATGTCTTCTATAACTTGATTTTTTTCACAAAAATACTTGTTTCTAAGAGCCAACACTTTGTGTGTGTGTTGGTGTAGTTACATTTTATTGCCATTATGTTACTCCATTGTGAAAAGTACTAAGATTTATTGATCAGTTCTTTGGTCTTTGGATGTTTGGATTGTTAATGATTTTTTACTATTATGAACAATGTTGCTAGAAATTGCACATGATGTTTCCTGGTGCACAAATGCAAGAGTTTGTCTAGTTCAGTGCTTCTCAACTTTTTTCTTTTCATGGAACACAGAAAATACTAATATTTGTTTCATGTCCTTGGGTAAGAAGTCAGAGTGTTTTGAGTCCAGCTGTTCATCATAAGGATACTCTCTCTGAGGACATATCAATGGAACATGGGGAAAGAAAAGTTCATATGTACAAATTGTTTTTTAAAAATAATGGCTCAAATTTACACTCCCACTAGTAGTGTGTTGGAACTTTTCTTGGCCCCTGTTCTCTGGATGATCTGGTGTTGTCAGAGTGCTGAAATCTTGAGAATCTGCTATCTGTAAATAGTATTGTATTGCAGACTTGATTTACAATTCTTTTTACTGATGAGTTTGAGCATCAATTTATATTGATTCTGTTCTGTGAACTCTCTGGTCTTGGCTTGTGCCATGTTTTCTAACTGATTTCAAGGTAGTTTTTGTTTTTCTTAATTTTGAACACAAATTTTATACTGTTTGGCAAATATTTTCTATATGTTGATATGTTGCTCTTCATGTTATGTAACTTTCGGTCACCATAAGTTCTTAATTTTAATGTAGTTAAATTTATAAGTCTTTCATATATAGGTTTATTTATAGACTAGGTATACTGCTTAGCTATTTTTTTTATTGTTAAATTTATTGGGGTGTGCTTAGGTATTTTTGTTTCTTGTTTAAGTAAAACTTTTCTATTTCAAGATTATGTCATTTTATCATTTCTATAAGTTTCCCTTTTTCATTTTCATATTCTCTTGTTTTTAAGTTTTTTTTTCTTTTTCTTTTTTTGTTGAATTTAATAGACCTACAGAATAATACTGCATATTGTTAGAGATCCTAGTTTCCTTTTTTTTTTTTTTGTCAGCACTGTACTAATCTGAATGCGGACATTTTCCTCTTGGCAGATGATTGTGACGAACCTCTGGTGCCTGCCTTGTCTCAGGCATCATTCAGCAGTTCATCCGAGCTCTCTAGCAGCCATGGTCCTGGATTTGCAAGGCTAAATCGAAGAGATGGTAAGTCTTTTCTCCCCCTCTGATTGGTTCATGATGAATCACATTAATTTTACATTCTCTTTTAATAAAATAATGATAAGTGGTATATTATAAAAGGAAGTAACTATCGAAAAAAAGCAAATGGTGGAAACTCATGGGATGTATGTGGCATGTAGGATAGGTTCTGGAATGGCAGAGGGATGCATCCCACTTTAAAATCATGTATCATCATTTCAGTACCTAAAGAATTGAATTCCTTCCATCTGGTGAGCTTTTTAATGTATCCTATAAAATAAAGTTTTCTACAAAAATGCAGATGGTCCCTAACTTACAATGGTTCAACTTACGATTTTTCAGCTTTGTGGTGATGTGAAAGCGAGATGCATTGATCTTTTCCTGGCTAGTGATAGATGGTACCATACTGTCATGACGCTGGGCAGTGGCAGTGATCTGCAGCCCCAGTCAGGCTGCAATCACAAGGTTAGACAACCAATACTCTACAGTCTACTGTGTTGTCAGTGCTTTTTTGGATAATGCGTTCTGAGCATGTTTAAGGTAGGTGAGGCAAAGCTATGATGCTCAGTAGGTTAAGTGGACTAAATGCATTTTTGACTTATGATATTTTCAGCTTATGGTAGGTTTATCTGGAGGTAATGCTATTGTAAGTCAAGGAACATCTATGTGCAATCATTATGTATACAGTAGTCATACAAATTTAATTGACTCTGTTTCAAGATAAGCAAGGAAGTTTGCAAGAAGTAGTTTTTAAAGTTGCTAGTTATTTAAAAATAAGCTCTCTGTGTTTAATTCTCAATGTGGATGACATGAGGAATGAAAACTTAATCAGCTTTTGTGCTCCTTTAGAAATACTTAGTTCATATTGTTGACTTTTAGGTTGTGTTTGATTGCTTGAATATGCTTAAAGGAAAGTGTAGATAATTAAACGACAACTTGCTATAGAAATAAGAGAGAATTTCAAACCTCTGTACACTTAGGGACAGAACATCATTGTGGTCTGTTTTCATAAAATATGCTAAGGCAGAAACCATCTGTGCATATACTCTATGAAAAGAAGCTTGGCAATAGTAACACAGAAAACAATTCAGCAACCATAAAACAATAGACATCAACATCATATATTATTAAAACTGTGATTAGCTCATTATTTTATCCCCTTCTCACATGCCATATGTCAGCCACTTCTAATTTTACTCCTGGATGTTATCCTTGGTGCAGTTGTTTAATATTTGAGCACATTAAACATAGGATATAACAAATAGATCATGTTTGCATGTGTATGTGTCTGTGTTTTGTGATTTGGTGCGCTTTATAACATTTTAGCATGATTTAAAAGTTTATTTAAAAATTTTATCTCATACAAGGTCTGACAATTAAGTTTGTGAACTTGTCTCTGTGTGTTTATATTGGCAACACTGTACAAACAACTTGGTAAGGTTTTATAACCTTGGTATATCAGTGTCTCACAGTTGTGTTTGTGTTGACATGTGGTGGTTTCTTGCTGAGTGGCATTCATTATTGTTGTTGTATGTTTTTGTGTGCTGTCATGATAATGTTGGAGCTTGAATTAGAGCAATGAACAATCCTCAAATTTCTTGTGGAACTTGCCAAGAGTGGAAGTGAAATCAGAGACATGTTAGTCCAAGTTTATGGGGATAATGCCATGAAGCAAACAACAGTCTACAAATGGATTAAATGTTTTTTTCTGAGGGGAGAGTAAGTATCACTGATGAAGAGAGGTCAGGGTGGCCAATAATGAGCAGAACTGATGCAAACATTGCAAAAATGCATCTAATTGTACATCAAAATTGTCATCTGACCACGAGAAGCATAGCAGACCAAGTAATCATTGATAAAGAAACAGGAAAATCTTAACTGAAAATCTTGTCATGAGAAAGGTGTGTGTGGAAATGGTCCTGAAGGAGCTCACTGATGAACAAAAGTGAAGGAGAGTCGAAGTTTGCCAAGACCTTTAGGAGAGGCAAGATGATGTTTTGGGCCATGTTATCTCTGTTGATGAAACATAGGTGTATCAGTGCGACCCTAAAACAAAGCATCAATATGAATAATGGAAGTCAGTCCAAATCAAGAGTCAAGACGATATTGCTAACCTTTTTTGATATCAGAGGAATTTTTCATTATGAATTTGTACCAACTGGACAAACAGTCAATTGAGTTTACTATTTGGAAGAGCTGAAAAGGCTGCATGAAAAAGTTAGATGAAAATGACCTGAAATATTTTGCCAACAACGCATGGCTTTTGCATTGCGACAATGCACCAACTCGCTCAACACTGTCTGTGAGGGAGTTTTTAGTCAGTAAACAAATAACTATATTGGAAGATCCTTCCTACTCACCTGATATGCCCCTGAATGGCTTTTTTTTTTAACCCGAAGGTAAAGGAAATATTGAAAGGAAGACATTTGGATAACATTCAGAACATCAAGGGTAATATGATGATGGTTCTGATGGCCATTCCAAAAGAGTCCAAAATTGCTTTGAAGGGTAGACTAGGCACTGGTGCAGGTGCATAGCTTCCTAAGAGGAGTACTTGAAGATGAACTTAGTGATATTCAGCAATGAGGTAGGTATGTAGTACTTTTTCTAGGATGGATTCGCAAACTTAAGTGTCATATCTCGTATTATTTGAGATGATTACTTATGTGTGTTTTTTTTATTGTGTATAATTGACATAACTTATTTGTGTTTCTGAGTGTGAGAGTTTGAACGGAGAGTGATCACTGAGATCCTTGTATCAAATGAGTTTAGGAGGCCTCAAATATATGTGTCAATAATGATTGCCTGTTACTTTTATTTGCCTTGCAGTGAGAGTTATTGGTCACACTGGACTATATCTCTCTATTTCCAGTTCTGAATACTTTACTGACCACAAGCACGTGGGCTCTCCTAACCACTCTGAGGTCCAGTTCAGACCTGCACCCATGGTCTTCCCAGTAGGATTGCTGCCATCATGACATTGATCTTAGAATGAGGTCCATCTTGTACTCCTTTCTAAAGTAAAGCAGGGTTTAACATTTGCTGCATTTGAGTAATAAAAGCTTTCATAGGATTTGGCTCTTGGAAAGATACAATATTTAACTATTTATCTTTATTTTATTTGTTGAGGTTCAATAAATCACACAAAATATATATGTTTTAATTGGATCAAATCATATTTTTTATTAATTTATATACTCATCAGAAACCTCTATCAGTGGGACTCATTTTCATTCTTAATTCATTTCTGTGGCTCTTGGTGAAATACAGAATCAAACTTCATGCATCTCATTTGCATGTTAATGAAACAGGAAAACAAAACAGTATCATTTTAATTATCTTTTGCTGCTTGTCAACCTACTTGATTACATTTTCTTTTTTATTTAGTTTTTCTTTTTCCCTATTAATTACATAAAGTATTCACAAAGGAATGTCACATTTTGAGTGATTTATTAAAGGCTACATGTTATTTTCAGTATGGCAATATTCCTTGTGGTATTTAGATCCAGCTGTAGGAGGGTGTTTAGCCAAGGTATCAGGTCATTTATAAATAAACTAAATCAGCAAATAAGGTCCAAGTATCCTAGAAACACAGATAGGGCAATCTCTTTCCTGTGCAATCTGGAGAATTTAGAGCCAAAGATTGACAGGCAAGAAAGAGGAATCACAGGGAAGCCGGGATGGCTCAGTGAGTTAAGCACTCACTTTGCAACCCCGGGGACCAAGGATTGAATTCCGGCCCTGGCCCTGGCCCATGTGGACCCATATGCTGAACTGGGGAGTGCCCCCAGTTCAGTTCTCACCGAGGTGAGTCCCCGGCCCAGTTCCTGCCCTGTGCAGCCCTGTGCCCACCTGTGGAATGAAACCATGTGGAAAAATCAATGATGCGCAACTATGGAGACTGTTCTGGGCCCTCCCTCTTCTCTCTGTATCTCTCTCTCTCTCTGAAAAACAATAAAAATAAATCTTTAAAAAAAAGAAAGGAAGAATCAAATTCAACAATCTACTGTTTTCCACCAGTGAAAATGACTGGTGACCCCCATAATGGGAAAAAGATATCAGGAAAAGGCTACTATTAAGCTTAATGATTCCATTTCTACCCCAGGGAAGGAGAACAATGAACCTTTTTTTGAGGTATAATAATTTAATCTTCTCACTTGAGTGCTACTGTGGGTTGACTTTTGTTCAGCAAAGGATACATTCATTTTTTTTTTTCAGAATTATTTATTTTTATTTTATAAATGTAAATGACATTTAGTATACTATATAGTATATAGTAGACAATACAAAATGTTCATGAATCATTAAAAGTGCAGTTTTGGAAACTATGGTTTTCTTATTCATTGTTTTTTTTTTTAATATTATTATATTTTATTGTTAAATTTAATGGGGTGACATTGGTTGGTAACAATTAGATAGTTTCCTGATGTACAACTCCACATCACATCACCCATGCATCGCATTATGTGCCCAGCTCCCAGAATCAGGTCCCCCTCCAACACCATATATCCGGTGCCCACTCCCCCCTTCCCCCACAACTCTCCCTCCCCCCTCCTCCCTCCTCTCCAGGTAAACACCAAACCATTGAGTGTGTCCATAATGCTGGTGCCCTCTCCCACCTCCTCTCCCT
>PVKE010016165.1:0-32356 GCA_004027555.1 Craseonycteris thonglongyai
GCTCCGTTCCTGTCCCCAAACTGCTCCTTCTCCCTCCCTCTCCCGCTCTCCCCTTTTTCCTCTAACCTTTGTGTGTTGTTCTGTGTTGTGTGGTTCTCTCAGTTGAGGGTGCTTCTCAGGGTTTCCCCTGTGGGTTCCTTTTTGTTCGTAAGTCCCTTCCCAGGTAGATGTCTGGGTTCTCCTCTCATGCCGCCATCTTCTAGAATGTATTTTAAATGATTAGCAATGTCTGTGTAACTTTTCTGTGGCTGAGTAAACAACTAAAATATTGTTATGAAATTCTTAGGTTCTTTTACATACATATTAATTTAAATGATACGAGTACTTTATTTGACAAAAATTATCCACTGGCAAAGACCTATAATCCTATACAACAAAGCTTTTAGGTTATGACTACCTCAAATCATGGCATTAAATTATAAGATTATTTATATTCTTTCTAACATAATATATATATGTGTTTGTAACTAGCCTTTGTGTGGGAATGTACAGGTACACAAAAGTTATATTAGGAAGTGACTGTTTTAACAAAAGTGATCTTTATAAAAGCATAATCCAAAGCATTCATATAAATGACAGTCATCTATTATGTACTCTAAATATTATTTGATATCAATTTATATTATTCGTTGCATGTTTTAATCAAATATATTTACAAATAGACTTTTTAGCAGGTGAGGATTCAAGAAACTTATAAATAACTCATTTTAAATTTCTGAACTCTACACGGAAAAGAAGGTACATCATGATCTAGTTCAAAATTAAATTGGATGAGATTGAAAAGGTCTGGGTTCTGTACTAGTGTTAGCCTTGAATGTAGCCTTGATTGAGTCACTTAACCTCATTTGAGTCTGTTTTTTCATATGTAAGATGTAGATGCCCCATTTTCCACTGTAAATGATAAAGTGATGGTTAGGAGAGTGAGTACTTGCACCAGATTGGTTTGAATTCTGGCTGTATCATTTATTGAACAAGTTAACCACTTTATGTTTTCTTATGTTTATGTATTTCCCTGTCTACAAAATGAGGCAATACCCTATGCATAGGAGTATTGATTTTAATGAAATAATGCATGTAAAATGATTATGCCAGTGAGCACTAAGTGTTAGCAATAAGCTATTTTTTGAAATGACCCTAAAATGTGCTATATAAATGAAAGTACTAATTAAATGGATAATAAATATAATTCCACTGTAGAAAAATATTAAGGGTATGCCTAAGAAAAGAGAGTAAGTTTGTAATGAGAGCAGAAATAATAGCAAATAGATTTTGTTTTATGTATAGGTAACAATTCACAAAAAGAAAATTAAGACATTAAAACATCAACTAGTAGTTTATTATCGATCTATTTGTTTATCCATCTATCTACCTACTTCCCTACCTACTTATTATCTGTCTAATTTTTGCTTTTAAAATATTTGAAAGTATTCAGTAACTATTTAAGTGCCTCTACCTGGTAATCTGTTCCTCTGCAAACATTTTATTAGACATGAAAGTAAGCTATACTTCCTCAACTCCTGCTCTTTAAATATATATCTTTTTTTTTTTTTTTTTTTAAATCAGTGATACTTCCAACATCATAAATAGTACACTGGTATAACCAACTAAAAGATGTAAGTTATTAACATAAATCTTAGCGTCTTTAGGTCGATTACCACACATTGTGGAAAAATATCATTGTCAATTGAAGTCTAAAGCTTGATGAATTATTTGAATGAACTTATCAGTAAAGGGCATATTCATAAGTGTTGAGACTGTCTAGAAAATCTAGAACTATAGTTCTCTTTCTGAATAAGCCATTGCCAAGTTCTAGAAATGCCATTTCAATAGTCTGGGCAATAAATACAGCTTAGAGTAGGGGAATTTTTATTCCCAGGAGTTTAAAGTACTAGGATCCCCATGGCTTAAATTTCCCTCATTGTGTTTGGGATCTAGAGACAATGATATATATGTCTCATATCTTAAAGTTATAAAATGCACATTACAATGTAAATTTAATATAACTTACTCAAATATTTTACCTATTTTACTAGGTCTGTTATTTTCTTTCCCTGTATTTATTTTAAATTCTGCTTGATAAAAACAAAAACAATTACAGTACGAGGCAGTCAGGTGAGTGATTAGTTGGTGTTTTTAAGACTAAGTTTTATTTTAAAATATTCTTCGATGTCTTGTCATATGACAGCATCCCTCATTTTAAAGCTCATCTTTATTGTTCCTCCATCAGCATTTTCTATTTCTATGTCTTTTGGGAGACCATACAGGTGACCTTGCACAAAGCCACAGAGACAACTGAGTTACTGAATAGTGTCAAAAAGTGTTCTGCATCTGTTTCACTCTGCTTTACAGAGCATACTCCCAGACTTGGAGATACACTAAATGGCCCAGGATAACTGGCACTTAAACAACATTGCCTATAGTTGCATTTAGAAGATCCTACTAAATTCTTCATATCAATGAAGGAAATGTTCTCTACTAAAAATTTAAAATCTCATCTTTTTATTATAATGGTCCACTTGTACTAAAACAAACAAACAAGCAAACAAAAACAGCAACAAGAAAAAACACGACCTTGTACAACACCATAAACCAATCATAGCAAAAGAATGAATGTGGAATATATGAAATAGAAAATAATTAGTGTGGGAAGTGCATGACATTTGGAGGAAGCCTACACTGGTCTTAATACTGAATATAGCTCAGCATAGTAAAACTGAGCCTATCTCCTCATCTCTGACTTGGGAATAATGCCACCGGGCAGTTGTGACAATAAGGTAACATTAAATTTGCAAAGCACACAGCAAAATTATCTGACAAATACTAATTACTAAAATGTTCCCATTCCTAGTAACACACTAAGTCTGCCTCTGTATTTAGTACACAAATATTCATGATTAAGGTGAGCTCCACCTGGATGCTCCATCTGGAAAAACTTAACATTGCAGGGGGGGTTCATGTAAGTAAAAAAAATAAATATATTAGAAAATGGAACCGTCTATAGGTAAAAAATTATAGAGTAAGACTTCTTACTAAAGGAAGGATTAGACCAGGTGTGTCCAGTCTTTTGGCTTCCTTGGGCCACATTGGAAAAATTGTCATAGCTGATGACCAAAAAAAAAGTCACCAAAAAATCTCATAATGTTTTAAGAAAGTTTACGAATTTGTGTTGGCCATATTTAAAGTTGTCCTGGGCCACATGCAGACCACAAGTTGGACAAGCCTGGATTACAGGTTTATAGGTAAAGATTTTTTCAATCTTTAGACAATTATAAAGGGTGTATTCTTTGAAAGCTTTGTATTAGCTATTAGAAACCACCAGGATCTCTGAGTGCTCCCTTTCTTTAAATGCAGATTAAAGACAGTAATGAGAAAAAGAACTAACTTTTCACAAACCATTGATCAGGACAGTTTGGTCCAAACATAAACTATGGCATCAAATAAGGAAAGACATGCTAGAGTTCTCCCACTCAGATTCCCATTGTGTGGCAGATAAGCTGCCACTAGAGAAAGCTCTCCCCAGAAAGGAAGTGTGGGTGGTGCTATAGATCAATAGGCTCAGGGGCTGTACTGGAAAAGAATGAATCGAGCATCAAGGTCTCTCACATTTGAAACCAGTAATGCCAACAAACACAAGAATAAAACCATTAGATTTCATTATTGGTACCCAAGACAAGTGTCATAAAATAGATATGCCGTGAGGATTTTGCATTTTGACTCACATTTTCATGGCTCATTTTGTACTGCCTCTTGACATTTTTGTTGTTGTTGTTCCTAAGTGTTCTTTTCCATTGCCAGATTTTCATCAATATTTAGAAAGTACTACAACTATTTTAATACTCCTTAGACAGCAAAAACCTAAAATTGGCCCGACATGTAAAAAGAACATAAAAATTGACCTAGCAACCTTTGTTGAAAAGAAACAATGTTTTTCAGCTCCATATCACCATTTTACTGTGTTTGATATGCATCCTTTAATTATTTAAAAAATATATGATGTGCATATATTTTGTATATATAGTACACTTTGTATACTTGTATGAAGTCACAATTGTTTTCATAATGATGCTAAGATATTATTCCCTTTTTCACCATGGTGAAATTAGTGGTTCAAAAGCAAGAGTGGGCAAAATTATTAGCACTGTAGTACAAATCAAGAGAAACGCAACAGTATGTACTAGCAGTCATTGTACTCACCACTGCCACACACTTGCAGTTAAAAAAACAAACAAAAAAGTGCATTTCACTAATTGCCTGTGATGAAGCAGTAATAATTATTAATTTTATCAAATTTCAACTCCTGACTATAGGTCTTTTTAATATTCTGTGAGATAAATGGGTAAGTAAACAAAAAGTCCTTCTGTTGTATATCAATCTGTAACACTGTCTCAGCTAACGGTGCAAGTTTAATTAGTGGCTTTTTTTTACATGGAATACCATTTCCTTGAAAGAATGACTGACAAAGTCTGGCTATCCAGATTTAGGTATTTGGTATACAAATTATTATATCAAAAAAGAATAGGTATCCTGTTTCTTCAAGGACACAACAAATGTTATTTTTTTGTCAGTGGAAAAATTCAAACTTTCAAAGAAAACTTAGAATTTGGGTAACTTGTGTCACTACCATGATCTTGACAGCTTTTCAACACATGGAAGACACTTCTTGAGATTAGCGGTCACAATAAAGAAAGGTGATTGTATAACAACGTGCCAGCGTTTGGAAAATCTACATAACTCAGTGAAGCAATATTTTCCAAACGACCATTAAATGATGATATTTTACACATGTGCAAAAGATCTATTCAAAATACAAAATTGACCAATTGATTTTTAATATAACAGAGCATAAAGAATTCATTTGATTTTGGATTCTAATTTATTTATTTCAAATTTTTTTGTGGTAAATTACACATAAAATTTATCATCTTAATCATTTGAAGTGGTAGATTCAGTGGTACTAAATACATTCATAATATTGTGCAACTGTTGCCACTGTGTTGTGGGGCTTGAAGCTGGTATATTCAGTCAGTAACATTCAGAGTATGACCTGCTGGATGAGGAGGAACAAGCCACCTGGAAGGGGTCAACAGGTAGCTCCCTCACCTGAGTCCCCACTTTGGGGAAGTGAAAACCTAGGGGTAGTTTGGATCGAAGGTGTGGTAATTTTGATTGAAGGTGCAGTTTGAATACACTCACACAAAGGAAGTAAATTACAAGATGTGTTATCTACAGATCCCATAAATGAAGAAGGTAGGGGGCGGCCAAGACATAGTGAGCTCAGTGGCCGGGCAGTTCTCCATTCCAGGTCAAGCCAGCAGGAGACAGACTGTAATGAAGCAAGCACCTATTACTAGATAATGTGGTTGAGGCAGGAGTCACTAACTCTTTGTGGGATCAACTCTTTAAATGGTTCCCCAGGAAAAACAAAGTGAGAACTTGTGGCAGGGATCCTAAACTCTTTTATGTCCTGTTTAAATGTCCAGACCCTGGGTGTGAGCAGGGTTGTCATAATGTAGTGGCTAGGAAGGAACTCAAAATAGCTGCCTTCTCTTAACCACCGTCCATCTCCAGAACTCTTTTGATCTTGTCAAATTGCAACTCTAAACCCTTTAAACAGTAACACCCCATTTCCTCCTACCCCTACAACTTGGCAACCACTGTTCTGTTTCTGATTTTGACTTTTCTAAGTATGTGGGATCATACAGTATTATCTTTTTTGTGACTAGCTTGTTTCACTTAGCATAATATCCTCAAAGTTCATACATCTTGTAGTTTATGTCTGAAGTTCCCTCCTTTTTGAGGGTAAATAATATTCCATTGTATGTAGTCATATCTAGCACAGTTCGCTTACCTGTCAATCCAGCAATGGACATGTGGGTTTCTCCCATGTTTTGGCTCAGGCGTGTCTAGCCTGTGGCCCAAGATCATTTTGAATGTGGCCCAACACAAATTCCTAAAACACTGATTTTTTTTTTAAAGCTCATCAGTAATTTTTAGTGTTAGTGTAGTTTATGTGTGGCCCAAAACAATTCTTACAATATGGCCCAGGGAAGCCAAAAGGTTGGACACCACTCTTTTAGCTATTATGAATTATGCTGTTATGAATGTCAGTATCCAAACACATTTACCCTTATTTTTAATAAAGTTTTGACATATATTAGGCATACAGTAAATGCACAAAAAATATACAATTTTAGAAGTTTTAATGAATACAGCCATTAAAACACCAAATAAAATGAACATATCCATCACCCCCACCCCATTCTGTACTTTGTAATCCCTCCTATCCATCCTTTCCTTGCTCCTCTCATTCCCAAGCAGTCACTGATCTTCCTGCCATGATACATTAGTTTGTATTTTCTAGTTCTGTATAAATCATAAAATTGTTTTATAAACTGTTTTTTACCATTTTATATTGCTATCAGCAGCATACGAGAGTCCATCTTCCCAAAATTTACCAATATTTGACAGTCTTGTTAATTTTAGTCATTCTAATGTGTGTAGTGATCTCATTGTAGTTTTAAACTTCATTTCCCTAAGGGCTAATGATAAACTTTCCATATGCTTATATATCACCCATATATCTTTTCTTTTTAAAGATATATTTTATTGTTTGAGAGAAGTGACATAGTTTCATTCCACGCAGGTGGATGTGGGGCCACATGAGGCTGAAGCCCAACTGGGGGCCTCCCCCTTGGGAGGCAAGAACCTTCACCATCATCCTGGTGATTACCAGTTGCACCCCAGTTCAGCATATAGGCTTGCCAGGGCTGGGATTCAATCCCTGGACCTCATGATTGCAAGCCAAGTTCTCAACCTGTTGAGCTATCCTGGTATTCCCTATATATCTTCTTGATAAATAGGCTTTAGAAATCATTTACTCTTTTTTTTATTGCATTGTTTTACGTCTTAAGGTTGAGTGTTTTTGTTTTTAAAGATTTATTTTATTGTTTTTGACAGTCAGAGTGAGACAGGGAGAAGGAGGAGGGCCCAGAGCAGTCTCCACAGTTGTATTGTCATCAGTTTTCTACATTGTTTCATTTCACACAGGTGGATGGGGGGCTCCACGGGTGGAAACTGGGCTGGGGGCCTCCTGAGTGGGAGGCACTCCCCAGTTCAGCATATGGGTCCACACAGGCCGGGGCTGGGATTTGATCCTCGGTCTCCAGGGCTGCAAAGCGAGCACTTAACCTGCTGAGCCATCCTGGCTTCCCCTTAAGGTTGAGTTTTGAGAATAATTTGTATTTTCTGGAGATGTGACTTGCAAATATTTTTTCTCCTTGTTTGCAGGTTTCTTTTTTTCTTGATGGTATCCTTGGAAGCACAGGTTTTTAATTTTGGTGAAATTAAAATTATTTTGTGTCATGTGATTTTTGTGTTATATCTAAGAAACTTGCCTAAAGATTCCTGTTTTCTTCTAGAGTTTTATAATTTTAGCTCTTACATTTTGACTGATGATCCATTTTAGTCATTTTATTTTTGTGTGTGCTATGAGGTAGGAATTGAACTTAATTCTTTTGCATGTTGATATCCAGTTGTCTTAGTCCCATTTGTGGAAAAAGACTATTTGCCCATTGAAATGTCTTGGCATCCTTGCTGTGTATCTTCTCTCCTCCCCCCCCCCCCTTGCTGTGTATCTTAACAGTGTGTTTTGAAGAGCAAAAGTATCTTAATTTTGATGAATTCCTCTTCATAACTTTGTTCTTTTATAGATTGTTTTTGGTGTTGTATTTAAAACAACTTTGGGTTATACAAAGTCATAGTTTCTTCTGTTTTCTTATTGGGTTAATAGTTTAAGTTTTGTATTTAGGTCTATGATAAATTTTTAACCTTTGTATAACTTTTGTTATACAATTAAAATTCAATTGTTCAAATGTGTGGATTTATGAACTGCATAGTCTTTCACTGATCTATTTGTCTATCTGTAGGTCATAACCAGCCTTGATTCCTATAGCTTTATTTACAAGTCTTGAAATCAGATATTAGTGTTGAGCTTTTTCTTTCAAGGTCACTTTTGTCAATTCTAGGTCCTTTACACTTCCATATGAATTCTAAAAATGGTTTGTCCATTTCTATAAAAATTTGTTGATATGATTGGGATTGTATCAAATCAATATATTTGGGGACAACTGGTATCTTTTTTTTAAGATTTATTTTTATTGCTTTCGACAGAGAGAGAGAGAGAGAGAGAGAGAGACAGAGACAGAGACAGTGACAGAGAGAAGAGGGAGGGCCCAGAACAGTCTCCATAGTTGCACATCATCCGTTTTTCCACAGTTTCATTCCACAGGTGGGTGTGGGGCTGCACAGGGCAGGAACTGGAATGGAGTCTCACCCCGGTGAGAACCGAACTGGGGGCACTCCCCAGTTCAGCATATGGGTCCACACAGGCCAGGGCTGGGATTCGATCCTCGGTCCCCGCAGTTGCAAAGTGAGCACTGAACTCACTGAGCCATTCTGGCTTCCCCTGGTATCTTAATATAGTCTTCTGAACAATGAAAATGGTATCTCTCTTCTTTTAATTAGGTCTGTAATTTCTTTCAGCAGTTTTAGTTTTTGGTGTACAGGTCTTACACATCTTTTGTTAGCTCCCTAAGTATTTTCTATTTTTAAAAGTATTTGCAAATAGTATTTTTTAAATTTCATTTGTTGCTACTTATAAATGTAATTTACTTTTATATATGTGTTACATCCTATAACTTTGGTGAACTTATTCTAGTATTTGTTTTCTATAAATTACATTGACTTTTGGAATAGAAGATCATGTTGTCTACAAATAGTATATTTTCTTTTAAATCTGAATGATTTTAATTTTTCTTGCCTTATTGAATTCTTAGCAAAATATCAAATAGACATGGTGAGAACTGACATCTGTCTTGTTCCCAATCTTAGGGAGGAAAGATTTTTCAGCATTATATCACCTGTTATGTTTTTTTGTCTATTTCCTTAATCTGGTTGAAGAAGTTTCCTTCTATTAATCATATAACTTCTATAGTTGTTGATATGGTGAATTTCATTGACTTTCAAATACTAAAAATCACCCCTGCATTCTTGGTATGTCATTAGTCATGATGTACCTTTTTTATATACGTAATGTTGGATTTGCTTTGCTAAAATTTTGCTTAGAATTTTTTGTTGTTGTTCATTAGAGACATTGGTTTTCAGTTTTCTTCTAATGTCTTTTTCAGGTTTTAGTATCTGGATAATTAACGTTCACCTCATAGAATGAGTTGGGAACTAGTCCATCCTCTTCAATTCTCTGGAGTTGTGTAGAATTTGATAAAATAGGCTAAAGGCACTTGAGAGGAAGCAAGTGGTAGGTAGGGAAGAACATAAGTAAAGGTAGAAATAGCCAGAGCATAGGACAAACACAGTGAAGCCATTTTAGGACAGATTCTGTTCATTTCTTACACAGAAAACCTACCTAGCCACGTGCCACATAATGTTTCAATGGTGGGTCACATGTATGATGGTAGTCCCATATAAGGGAGCTGAAAAATGCCTACAGCTTGGTGACTCACAGCCACCTTAATGTTGGAGCACAATACACAAACACTTACCATTATGTTACAATTGCCAACACTATTCAGTATAGTCATATCCTGTACTGGTTTGTAACCTAGGAGCTACAAACAGAATTTGCTGCCACAAAATGTCTCTAGCATAAAGGTTATTTTAGGCTGTACAGTTTTAAAAAACAGCAGACATGGGGAAGCACTGGAAACCAAGGAGAATTTCCCCTTTGTCAGACACTTTTGTAAGGGAAATCTCCATTTGAAAGGGTGTCTCACACCCTATATCAGGAAGAAAGGGATAACCTTACCTCCAGGGACTTATCAATGCAGAAAACCACTTAAATCTGCATAACAACCTATCTTTGTTTACAGTTCTTTTCTGATAATCTCCCATAATTGACTCTCGTACTCCCACATCTTCCAGTCTTCAGTTGAAGATGGTATTCAAGGTGGTGGCTTTAGCAATTTTAACAAGTTACTCAGTTTTCCTGAGTCTCCCCTATGTATGTAAGTTATTTAACAGGTTTGTTTTTCTCCGGTTAATCTGATTTACTGGGATGTCTCAGCCAAGACCCAGAGGGTAGGGGGAAAATGTTTTTTTCTTCCTTACAGGACAACAGACTATACCAGGGGTGTCAAACTCAATTAAAACACAGGCCTTTTGGTGCAATAGGCAAGATTCATGCGGGCCACATCCCATTTACAAATGTCACTGGAACTGAGTCAGCGCGTTTATACACACCCACAGGCCCCCAGGAAAGGCACTGGGCCACGTGTATACTCCTCTTCAGTGGTTAAAGGGTTAACGATGGAATTGTGTGTATGGTATTGCCTCAATCTCCCCTAAGCGCTATTTTCTTCATAACAATTTTTTCTGTTTTCATTTTATTTCAGAGCATCGTGGGCCACAAAAAGTTACTTCGGGGGCCGCAAGCGGCCCGCGGGCTGCCTGTTTGACACCCTGGACTATACCATACAGCTTAGGTACGTCGTAGTAGGCTATACCATGTTTGTATAAATTACATACTCACACAATGACAAAATTGCTTAATGACATATTTCTTAGAATGGTATCCCAATGTTAGGCAGAGCATGACAAATAATAAGGGTTACCTTCGTCACTCTATTATATATATGAAAATATCATTTTCAAAATGATTTATCTCTTATGGCAATACCTTTAAATGCATTTAATTATTTCAGTATCATCATAGCTGTAAGACACCTGAATAATGAACAACCTAGTACATATTTCCCATCTGTAACTTTCCTCAGGTCTTTTAAAGGCATTTGGGGTGAATAAAGCACCCTTACTGCCTTGTTGCCCTCTGCTTAGATTTTACTTCTGGCTTTAGTAAATTCCAAACAGGCATAAAGAAAAAACAAAAGAGTAATAGAGAAGAAAAAAATCAGTAAAGCAAGTAAATTAATCATGGAAAAATTACATAGTTACAACAGAAAAAAGGGCTCTAATTTTTATATCACAGAATGATTAATTCTTTAATACAAAAAACAATGAGTATCATTTTTAAACAGTCCTTAATGTACTTTTAGTTGCTGTTTTTAAAGTTTTATACTATAATCCCACAATAAACAAGTTCCTTTATGTAATTATTAATAATACTCAGAAGGAAATGGTACAATTGTCTAGGTATTCATTAGAATAAAAAACATCATTCTGATCCCAGTACAGCTTTAACTTGCCTGTGACTTTTACAGTATTCAATTCTCACCTACACAATAGAGAAACTGGATGAGAAGGTATCTAAAGCTTCTGACAGTTCTAAATGTTAATGATGCTACATATATAGACAAGCCACTTTCTTTTTTCTGAACTTCTGAAGTCAGCACTTTTCCTAAAAATGGTAGGAAGTTTACAAAATGCATCACATTTAAAAAAACTGAAATTCATATCTATTTCAGACTAGGAATTGATGGCAATGATTTCCTTATAAATAAACTGAAATCATTTATTTCCTACTAATCATACTCCTAAGAATATGAAAATAATAATTCAAATTCAGAAGTGTATAAAGACCTTAAGGAACAGTTATTGAAAGTAAAAACAAAAGTTTTTATTAACTTAGCAAGTTGAAACTTTGTGTTAAGACTTGTAATAAAAAAATTAAGTAAATAACCTATTTTTTTGATGATCCTCAGCAATCACAGCGTTTAAAATATGTAACTAATTTCCTCTATATAATTTTACTATAATACATGATTGTTAGCTGTCCAGAATTTCCTAAACTTACACACAATTACTTTCACATTCATACATATGTGTCTAAGGAAAGGTTTCATTGACCATTTCAAACACTGATTTATTAAACAAAGTAAGTCCATGCTTTATAACTCAGTGTTAAAGTTCTCACAGAGAAATCAAGAAAATATTTCCTATCATAGATAGATAGTTATCAACTGTCTTTGTTAAATCTTCCAACTAACATTTCACTAAAAAAGCCCAAGTGAAGTAGGAGCTGCCTTTACAGATGATATGCCTGTGCTTTGGCCATTCTTCGAACCAGGGCTTCTTGTCTTTTTCTCTGAATTTCTTCAGGAGAATACTTTCTATTTTTATCTTCTTCCTCTAAGAATTAAATGAAACAAAATATTAGTTTTATAAACGATAAAGTCATTCTGAACATGAATTTTTATTTTTATTTTTTATTACTCAGATTTGCCATATTGATTTGGCTATTAAATCACACTAAACTACTAACTATAAGATTATAAGTACAGATACAATGCTCTAGGCTAAACAAGCATTAATCAATCAGTCCTTAGTTGATGTACTCTTTTCAGTGACAACATTCATTTGATTAAAAATGCTACATTTTGACTACCCAGCAATTAATTCTTATGAACAATAACATCTAATTTATATAACCAACAAATGAATACATTTAAAAAGCAAACTAGGATTTTAAATATAGTCAAAATAGTATGAATTAAATTAGATACCAATACCTTAAATAGTATATTTTTACTATAAGCTATATTCATATTCACACCCACTTTTTTACTGCTATGTATGGAACTCCAAGATTTTCATTTTAGCCATTCAGTAAAAATATTTTAGAATGATAGAGTGAAATCCAGCACATCAATAAACATGTAACTCACTGTCAGGTATTATTTTTTTATTTGGAGGACACATTTTATATAAACATCAACAAATTATTTCAAAAAGCAGAGTATTTGAATAAAATCTTCAATTTAAATGTATTTTAAATATAAAAATATAAATCATTTTGATATATTACGCAGTATATTTTAGTGTGCACTTTAGACAAACTATAAAAGTGTTTTAAATTAAATAAGTGAAAAAAAAGTTCTATTTTCATTAACATCCAATTCTACCTCTGCCAAAATACTGAGTTGTAATTAAATGAATTTAATTCGAGTTAAGTCACTTTGAGCTAAAATATTAGATTATATTAATGCTGATAAGAATCAAACTTTAAATAGCAAACTTATTTTCTCATTTAAATGTTTTAAAATAAAGACCATCACCTTAATACATATTTAAGTGATCTTGCATTGTACTGGTAACTGTTATGTTATAAAACCTGCCTTTCAGATAAATGAAAATCTGTAATACTGTCATCAGAGAAATATTATTTATACTGACATCTATCTAGACAAGGGTTCAGAATTTATTTGTTATAAGACATTTCTTTTATTAACTAAGGGAAATATTTGCCCAAGATATATTACCTGTCTTCCCTTCCTTTCTTGGTATAATCTAAATGGGAGTGCGTGTTCAGGGCAAGAATAGATAGATACATTTTTCAAATAAAACTATATAATAATTCTGATGCTTTTTACTTCCTAAGCTCGTCGAGTAAATGCTGTAACAGAGATTGGCCCTGAGTGTTGAGGAAACCCACAGAAAGTGAATCTAAATCATTCTGGGTGGTTAAAAACAGTGTTTTAAAGACAAATGGGGAATTGCCTTGCAGATTTGGTATATGCATGTAGGGGACCATATTCCTGGTGAAGGAAATAACATCTGCAAAGACATGAGTCTCTGAGAAAGCACTGGGCATTAAGAAGCACTATTATTATGACAGGCATTCCCCTTTAAAAAATATTATGATTGCTTGCTTCGGCAGCACATATACTAAAAAATATTATGAGTATAATATCAGTGAATAAGAGACTTTTAACATTATACTGCATGATGTTCATTGAAATATTAAACACCTTCTAACTGGCAGATGCTGTGGTAGGCTTAGGTACTCAATGATCAGACAGACATTAATCAATAATTGCAAATTGTGATAAAAGAAGTGAAGGAGAGTGTTCAAGGAAGACCTCTGTGAGAAGGTTAATACTTAAACTGAGACCTTGGTATAAAAACATCCCAACCAAAGTGTGGGAGTAGGGGGTATCAAATGCTGGGAAGTAGTTTTAGGTGGGAAGAACATATACAGTCTAAGCTCTTGAACTAGGAAAGAACCTATTTCATTTGAGGAACTGAAAGACAGCTGGTACAGTTGAATCTTAATAGGCAAGGGATAAAAGAGGACAGGCAAGTTAAGGAGAGATACCGTAATCCAAGTTCTTGTAGATCACAGTATAAAGTTTGAACTTTATTTGAACTATGATGGGCAGCCAAGGAAGGCTGAGGTTAAGCATCAGAATACCATGTTTGCCAGTCTGTTTATAAAGGACTATTCTGCTGTTTGGAGATCAGTATTGAAACTGGACAGGTAAAAGACCTACAGTAGTCTAGTCAATAAATGTTGGCTTGGAAAATGGTGGTAGCAGTAGACAGTGAGGAATGTTTTTTTGAGGCTAAATGTTTTTGTGAGGCAAAAGCAATGTAAATTTTGAGGTAAAAACAAAGGAGAATTTGTGAGAGGAAATGGAGAACTGAAAGATGACAGGTTGTAATGAGTTTAAGTAAATTATAATTTTATCACAACAGACTTTTATAACGAATATTATATCAGCAAGATGTTCAATTAAAATGCTCTAAATTTTCAAACATTATTTACCTCAATGTCTGCTAAGTATATAGGAGTAAGATTATTCAAGTTTTAACCCATTTCCTGTTTAGAGAAAAAAAGTTCAGCTCGCTGCCACATTCATTTAATTTTATATAAATATGCTCTTTGAGGTTGAAGCAAATTGGTCTGTTTTTCAATATGAAAATAAAATATAAAAACTGTTCTTGGAGTTATTTCTAGACATAACTTATAAATAATAATCATTACTTAATATTTTTCATGCATAGGAATGCTGATTTCTAGGATTTGAAATCCATGAATTATCTCACGACGAACACTGCAGCCACAAATGTTACCTGTGAGTATTTTCAGGGCAAGTGGGAGATGGGTTAAAATAATGAGCTATTTAGTAAACACACACAATTTCACATAGTAATACACACGAGGGCTGTCCGGAAAACAATCCAGCCATAAATGCCTCTATTTTTCATGTTAAATGGCTGGATACTTTCTAGACAGTTCTCATATATTTAAAGTATGATTTTCTGGAAAATAATCCATAAAACATTAAAAAATATTTATTGAATGCTTACTAATTGCTAGTCAGTGTATTAAATGTTGGGGAAGCATCTGATGCAGTCTTTTTTTTTTAGGATTTTTATTGTTTTTGACATAGAGAGATACAGAGATAGAGACAGAGAGAAGGCGGAGGGCCCAGAACAGTCTCCGTAGTTGTACATCATTGGTTTTTCCACATACCGGTAGTTTCGTTCCACAGGTGGGCGCGGGGCTGCACAGGGCAGGAAATGGGCCAGGGCCTCACCCTGGTGAGAACTGAACTGGGGGCACTCCCCAGTTCAGCATATGGGTCCACTTGGGCCGGGACCAGAATTCGATCCTCAGTCCCCAGGGCTGCAAAGTGAGCACTTAACCCACTGAGCCATCCCGGCTTCCCTATGATGCAGTCTTTTTAAAACATAAATCGCCCACTTTGTAATATGTATATAATTATTTGCAAGAATCACTTCATGACTTCTAGTTAAACTTCAGTTTTTACTTGATGTGTTATGCAAATTCAATGCAATAAAAATGTTTGGTTACTTTCCAAGGCAATAAACTGTACAAAAAAAGGAGTTCATACATACCGTTTGAAAGCTGTTTGAAAGATTCAGAATGGTTCACCAAAGATTGCTGTTGAATAGCTTTCCCACATGAGTCGACAGTTTTGTTTTCCTCCAAACCCTGTGTAACTTTGGTATCAGAGATACTTCCTGTTGTACATTTTTTATTAACATGGGAAAGAATCTGAGAATTTTTCATCTTTGCAAATGTATACTTAGAAAATCTAACTGTTCTGTTAAGGTTACTCTGAGCTTCATCCATTATAGTCCGATGAGACAGAGGCTGAGTATTCAATGTCTTCTTATAAGTAGCCATTTCTGTACTCATATGACCTGAATTCATATTCATACTTGAACTTCTTGTAAGCACTGATGTGGAACTATTCATTTGGATTGGAACATCAGTGTTATTCCAAGAGACAGGCAGATTATTGATCAGACAATGTGAGTTTTTGGAGTATATAGTTAAATTCGTTGTAGCACCTAAAAAGCTTGGAGAATTTCCATAAGATTCTTCTTTCTGCATCTTCACTGATGGATTTATTTGTAAGCTATTTGTTAACAAAGATGTTTGTGCTGAAATGTCGCTCAGATTCAAATGCGTTGATTGCATTAACTGACTTCCTTGTTCAGATGTAGTAAACATGTTTTTCACTCCATCACAATTGTTAATCTCAAGTAGACTGTCTGATGTCTTGCTGTCCTTTCTAATGTCTTGTTGTTGAGTTAGTCTTTCAATATCATCACATGCTTGGTATAATAAATCATCATCTACATCATCTGCTTCCCAGGTATTCTCTAATTGATGACACGCTTTAACAATTTCATTGGGAAATGATGGGTCATTCCAATCATCAGAGAAAGAACCTGATTTTGATGCATTAGTCTGATTTGCATCGCTCAAAGCAACAGAGCCAAAAGGAAGTACATTAGTATGTGTTTTAAAAGACTGATTAAAAATAGGCTTATTTTTTCGTTCATTAGAAAATCCTGTGTTCAAAGTAGACATTTGTCCAGAATCATTTACATTAGACATATATTTAAAGTGGTTATCTTCCTTTATTTTTGTCAGATCAGATGAAACAGCACAATCTTGAGTTTTGTCTTGAATGATTTTATCAAAAGAGTTCTCAAATTTCATTTTGTTTCCAATGGATGGTAATTTGTTCTGTTTTTCATTTGAATTTGGTGAAAATCTATATTTTCCAGCATCTATTAATTCACTGCTATGTGTCTCTGAAGAAAAATGTTGTAACAATTTTGAATCTCTTAACCTAGAATCTAGACTTACATTTGTTCTTGAGTTATTTTTATCATTTTTACTGTTAAAGGTACAAATTTCGTTTTGATTAGCCATCTGAGCTGTTTTAGGAGTATGGAAAGGTTCAGACATTTCTATACTTTGCGTAGCAAAAGGTTCATTACTTAGTAAGTGTTCCCAATCATCCTCAAAATCACCAGTAGTAAATGCATCAATGTGCTTATTAAAACCTGGATCCTTAGTACAGGAATTCACATACAATTTTGTCATTGCAGAATTATCTACTTGATAAGAAAGTGATGCTAGAGGTTTACTTGACATTTTTTCAGTGATCAGTGTTTCATTAGTAATGATTTTCTCCTCTTTCAAAGCACTTCTCTTTCCAAAGGTAGTATTAACGGTGTTCGAAAAAGCATCTGACAGATCTTGGCTTAATTGCCCGCTACATTTCTGAGTAGAAGCATCAAAAATGGCATTTAAGGCTACTTCAGCGTTTTGGTCAAATGGCTTCTGACTGCTATTTTGATCATTTACCACAGATACTTTGGTGTTTTCTTTCATTGGCTTCTTTATTACAGCATTATCTATTTTGGGAACTATATCATGTAATATTTGCTTCTGTACATTATCTTTATAACTATTTAAAGTCTCTGCTTCTGAAATCATTAGGATAAAATCATGATTTCTACTGTTTTGCTCTTGAATCACATCTAGCTCTTCCATATTTTTATCAAATTGCTTAGCCAATTTCATAAGTTCTTCCTCTTGATTCTGTGTTTTTAACCTATTAAACAAATATTTAAAAAATTATAACGAAGAAAAGGTCTAAGAGTCATTATAAACATTCAACTGTTACTTAACATATGCTAAAACTTGAAAATTTAAAAACTTACATTAATAATAAGTCCAAAATTTTAGGTTAAACTAAGGAAAAGTTTCTGATATATTCACAAAACCAAAACAGCATATTATTAAAAATATTTACTTCACTGAATGTCTGAAAAGCTAAAAAGTTTAAACTTACTTTGTGCAGCTCTTTGCTCTTAATTTCCCCTTTGCTACATTAGGAGTACAAGGAATAGCAGATGCACCAATCCATACACCCAGCATGGAGTCTGTTGTTGGTTTCTCATCCTTGGCATAAAGTGAAAAAAAGAGGTGCAAAAGTAAAGTAAAAAAAGAAAAAAAGGAAGAAAAAGAAAACTTTAATTATGTTGATTTTCCTAAGGTAATCAATTTTGATAAGGTGATAGTTACTAAAAAATCTCCAAAACAACAAGAAGATACCTGGAGGATGGTAATAACAAGTTGCAAGAAGTGATACATTTGTTCCAGGGAATAAAAAAATTCAGAATTGGGAATTCCTTCTTTTCAAAAATGTAGTTTTAGTATTTGTATTTTTACAAATGCAGATTTAATAATACAAACTTAAAAGAAAACTGATCAACTTATAAGATATTCATTAAAATAAGTATCAGTAACAGAAATAAACTGTATAGCAAGCAACAGAATAATAAAGATACATACGGAATTCTTTCTGTATCACCTGATTCTCAAAATTTTCCCTAACTCCATTATATTCTTTATCTCTAAAGTTGGACAATCCCTTGTTGACCTAAATTAAGAACATTTACATAGAATTAAGGAGGTCAGGATAAGATAGAGATGAGTACTAGGTTAGAACTGATGCTAATAAGGGAGGGGAAAAGCCATTTCAATCATGTATATTCTTGCCATGACTCTCAATCACTTGAGGACATAAAATATTTGAGAATAAATTTATGCATTAGTTACAAACCAAACCAAAAACCATAAGTTAATCATTTTGTTTTATTTTAAAGTTTTTGTTTTTGACAGAGAGAGACAGAGAGAGACAGAGAGAGAGAGAGAGAGAAGGGGGAGGGCCCAAAACAGTCTCTATAGTTGCACATCATTGGTTTTTCCACATAGTTTCATTCCACAGGTGGGCACAGGGCTGCACAAGGCAGGAAATGGGCCAGCATTTCATCCCAGTGAGAACTGAACTGGGGGAACTCCCCACTTCAGCATATAGGTCCACTTGGGCCAGGACCGGGATTCATTCCTCGGTCCCTGGGGCTACAAAGTGAGCACTTAACCCACTGAGCCATCTTGGCTTCCCCCTGTTCTATTTTATAGTACCTAGAATGAACATAACAATCACACCAGGTAAAGATAATCACTAGAATATAATTTACTTGAAGGCAAAGACTATTCTTATGATAGTTCAACATCTAGCAAAATGAAGAACATAAAGATATCAGTTCACATTTATTAAAATCCTTAATTGATCAACAAGCAGTTTTCATGAATGTGTAGTTGAACCTAGATTTTAGCTTTGCAAAATATACAAAATCCCCCCAAAAAACAACCATTTCATTTTTATTGTATTTTTTCCTGTTTGTTTCAACAACCACATTGAAGTTGGAGAAAATAACATTATTATTGATTTAATTAAGGATTTTTGGGTCCATTTACCAAGTTAATTTTAAAGTCATTGAATTTTTAGAGAATAAAAGTCTGACAGCTTTATATATCCAATTTTATACAAACATGGGTCTTTTGTATGTTTTTTATACTACTTGTTACAGTTTAAAAATTTCTCCATTAATTGTTACACAATGCAATCCATGTGCTATATAAGGTACCTAAACACATTACTTCATTTAATCCTATAGAGAATACTGTATAGTTATATAAAAATGATGGAAAAATACACACTATCTTCAATCAAACATTAAATAAAAAGTATTTTTGAATAAAGTGAAATGACTGTTCAATTAAAATGGAAGCACATAGTTTTTAAATGCCATGTCTGAGAATATTAAGGCGAGTGATTTAAATAAGTATTTGAGAAAGATAACATATCTAAAAATAAACAACATGAATATGTCATTATGAGAAAAAGCTTTTATAAAGCTTTTAAAAAGACCCTGATACTACCAAAGATTTGTATGTTTTAAAGTGCTCAGTTGAAAAGGGTATCATTTAAAAGTAACTAATTTCACTTACACACAAGTTACCACTTGCATACTGTTGCCATTTCTTTATGTGAGCTATTATTCCCAGCCCATTTAGGTAAAGAGTCCAATAATTTACTCAACTATCTTTTTATCACTATTTAGGCTGGCCAGCCCAAACACATTTTATTGTGCTTCTTTCAAGTGAAACCCACAATTAATGAAGATCTATTGTTAACCTATGAAGTAAGCAGTATTATGGCATAAATGCTATTTAACTAATGAACCATATGTAAAATGAATTTCTATGACATGCCAAACATGGAATGTAAAGGTAGTAGCAACAGAGCTATTTTGACTGTGCTAGTTGTTAAGTTTGGATATTTCACAGCCACTAAGAAAAACCTTATTTCCTGTATCTTCCACCTGGATTGTGGAGATTCCTTGTAACCAGTTTGGGCCAGTGCCATCTATTGTTTACCATCAATATATATGTAGTCACTATCCATGGGCATGTCAAGGAAAAATACCACACTTTCTACAGAGAAGACATTAATGCAAAATTGGATGTTTTCTGGATTTAAATGTTGTTACATAAGAAAAAGAGAGGAAAGAAAAGAGTTTCTGAATAGAAGCTGACTTAAATTTCTATTTCAAGCAGTGCAAGAAATGAAATAAAAAAAAAGAAACTTTTGCAGATGGTTCTATTATAGCAAATAATTTAACTATCATAATTAACTTGAACATAACCTTAAATTTATAGTGCTCTATAGTTTACAAAGAATTTTTATCTAATTTAATCCTCACAATAATCCAATAAAGACAGCAAGACAAGTAATTCTAGTTTATGGCCAAATGAACTGAAGTTCTGATAGCTTAAGTGATTTGTTTAGGGTCAGTGGTTACAGGAGGTGGACTAAGAACTAACTCCATGTCCAATGTTTTTTTCCACTTTTACAGTTTTTCTCGATGATCCTATAAGTCAAGAGTATTGAGAAGAGTAAATTTCAATGGGGAAAAGTTGTGCTGTAGACAGTAAACTAATACCAGTCACAAACATTTAAAAATTAAAAAATTTATGGCCCAATTCTATTATTTTAGTAACCTGGAAAATGATGCTATATGTTGTTAAATATTAAAAACAAAATAAACAAAGCTCTAATAAAAAATCGCTCTAAAAAATTAAAGTAAGATATTAGGCTTTGGGAAATATATATGACTAATTTTACATTGTTTCTTTTTTCAAAACATGAATTTCAGTGGTAGAAAAGGTAACAGTAATCTTTGCTGCTCTTATTTTCAGAAAAGAGAATTATAAAAAAAAACCATTTTTCATATAAATGAACTAACTGTACAAGGCCTTAGTGGCATGCATTCACTATTTTAAAATAAATTATAAAACTAGTGATATTTACCTGAGGAGCAATACGACTAACAATATGTGAGATCTCATCACTATCTGTCATGTAAATCTGTTTTATTCTTCCTTTACCTAAAGAAACAAAGACATTTCTATAAACTGTAAACCAAAAACTTGATTTTTAAAAATAGCAGTCACATCATAGAGAACAATTTTTAATAGTACAGCTTAGATCACTAGGCACTGACATCACACGCATATCACGGCAACATAATCAGATTAAGATTCTCAAAAAACATCTATTGTAAAGTTCCAGATGTTGTTACCCTGTTGAAATTCTATACTTAAATTCTAATCATTTATTAAATAGTTATCCAGATAAAAATGTTAGTTACAATTTACCTAACTGTTTTGTCATTGGAGAATTTTGGTCCCAAAAGATATCATTCTGTCCATCTGGATCATTAGGAGAACTGAAGGTAGATGACAATAAATCCATTTTCAGCACTCTCTTTGGTGTTTCACACCTTTCTACATAAGATTAAAATAACAATTGTTGCATTTTAAAGCATTGCTTCATAATACCTAAGTTTCAAATGATAGCTTAGACAACTGCTTTTGTAATCCAATTATAAAATTTTCTCCTAGAGATACTTTCACAACTGAAATATTTCACATAAAAATCCTTGTAATTACTTCACAAATTGACCCTTGTAAATATTAAGTATTTTAAGATACTCTATTAGCTCTATGAATGTATAATACTGTATGCCCTAGTAACTCCATTATCACTGAAACTTGAGAGGCTTTGAGAACCACCTGCAACATAAACATTTCAAAAATCAAAAGCATCCCAACAGAAACATCAGTAAAAGTCTGTTTAGCCCGCTTTCACCAACTCTATAAAACTTATACCAATTATTTCAAAAAGCTTTAGTGACCCATTTCTTTGAAAGTTTTGCCTAGTATCACTTTTACATTTCTAGAGACTTTTTTTGTTCACCTGGTGTTGCTTTATGGGAGTGAAGTAGACAAGGTTACTAAAGCCGTATTTTAAAAACACGCTCTAGGAAATAGCTTTAATTAAGTTTAAATTCCTACCAGGATTTATTAGAAACCTTTTAAAAATGGAACACCAAAAACTGATCAGAATGAAATATTCCGGGGCCCTTAGCTTCCGACTTTGAGGGGCGTTGTGCATGGGAACTTCCGGTTTCTTCATAATAAGGTGAAACATCACCAAGGCTTCGAGGATATAGACAACTGTAGCTTTTCTTAGGGTCCCTTCTCTAAAGCTAGTCAGGGCAAAAAACTTAAGGGAAAATAGTTCCTGTAGGAATAGGCTGAAGGCGACAGGTTTGTCATGTATTTCCTCGCTCCGCACCTCTGCTGACTGCAGGAGCAGCCTAGAAATTAGCCATCCTCCCTCAAACAGGTAACCCCCACCTGCCTATTCCTGTGGCAGGGGCGACAAGTGGGCGGTCAAACATAACGGGGCAATGCACAAATTCGGGGACTATAGCCGTGGGAAATGTGTCGGGCTATTCCTGGCCTCACGAGGGGGTAAGAAACCCGGAGAAAAACATCCTTTAGACTCCACCCCCACTCCCACCCCAGGTTTCCCAGTTGCAAGTTGGTTTGTGGGGCTGCAGTGTCGAAGCCCAGAGAGGCCGCGGTGCGCCTGTCTCACCCTCGTGGTTACTTTTACTGCACGAAGCGGCTGCTGGAGGCTGCTCTTGCTGCGGCATGGGCCAGGAAGACCCTTCTCCGGCCCCGTGGAGCCCCGATTCGCCGCGGGCCGACCTGAGCCGCCTCTTCCCTGGCTCCACCACCGAGGTGCATTCGTCAGCCACCGCCGCTTTGCGCGGCGTGTTGTTCAGGCCAGGCGTGTCCACATGTTTCCTTCGCCGACTCATTGCCTAGCACCCCCTAAACCAGGCGTCTCTCCTTTCACATATTTGCACGGGAAAAGTAGAAGCAACGGAGTTAGAAGCGGGATTCCGTGTTAAGGGCCGCCGCCATTTTTGCCGGTGGCGCGCTGGTAAGAGGCGGTCACTGATTGGCTGCGTCCGGGCGAGGGGCGGTGCGGTTAGCGTGCCGCTGTCGCACGCTGCCTCACGCTGCCGCAGCCTGCCTCCGAGCCTACTGGGCTCGGATTGATTAGTGTTGGAAAGGAGTGTAAGAGGGATCGGTGTCCGGTAGTAGCTCAGAGAGCTTGAGAGGTGAAAAAAGGATTGAATCCACTGACTTCATGTCATTTCACTTGCAAATAGAATTACCCATTAATAATTCAGATTATTGTGGGTTTTAATATTTTACAGAAGAGGAAATACAAGGTGTAGATTAGGAAGGAAGAAATGAAACTTTTCCTGTAAATGATATGTGCATAAAAAAAAAATCCAAAAAATGTAGGAACAATTGTTATCGTAAATTAACAATAGCTGGTATGAAGTCAATATTCAAAGATCAACTTGTTTCAATTGATTAGTGACAGTTACTTTTAAAAGAAATATGATTTATAATAGCGTACAAGATATAATTAATTTATTAATACATTATTAACTACTAATATATTAATTATTAGAAATAAATTTAACCAAAGATTGCAACACTCCTACAGAGAAATGCGTTACATTTTTGAAAGAAATTAACATTGTTACAACGTGAGTTCTCAAATTGATCTATAGATTGGCTGGAAATCCATTCAAACTCACAGTAGGAGTGTGTGTGTATATTATGACAATTTATTTTAAAATTATGTGGAAGTGCAAAAATTAAAAATATCCAGGGAACTCTTGAATTATAATGAAGTTGGATATCTACCAGGCATTAAGACTTACTTGTTAATGAAGTAACTAATATTTGGAAAAGATGTTCAAACAGATGAAAGAAACAATAAGAGAGCTCAGAAACAGACCTATAGGTAAATGGACAGTTAAGATGAAGACAACCCTCCTGAGCAGTGGGAAAGGAGTTTTTGATAATAGGTCTTGATCAATTTGATATCCCATAGAAAAAGAAAGAAAACCTCTGCCTCATATCATATCCCCAAATCAAGTACCAATTGATTATATATTTAATTGTAAATGATAAAATAACTAACATCCTAGAAGTTGATATAAATTGTCTTCATGATGGAATGAATTTAAAAAAAAAAATTGTTTTTTTATATGACTTTACCTTTAGTAACATCTTTAAATATATTTTTATTTATTTATTTTTATTTTTGACAGAGAGAGAGATAGACAGAGACAGAGAGAGAACTGAACTGGGGGAGCTCCCAGTTCAGCATATGGGGCCGCACGGTCTGGGGCCGGGATTCGATCCTTGGTCCCCAGGGCTGCAAAGTGAGCGCCCTACCCACCGAGCCATCCCGGCTTCCCCTGAATTTGAAATTGAACAAAAGGTCACCAATTATAAAGAAACTAATTATAAATAAATAGTTAACTTGAAATCTTTTGTCTATCCAAAGACAACATTAAAGAAAACGAAAAGCAAAGTACAGATTAGGAGAAGATATCTACAAGAGATAAAATTAAGAACCCATTTGTAAAATATATGAGAATTGATGGAAGTCATTAAGAAAATGATTGGTCACCAATAAGAAGAATGAGTCAGATACTTAAGCAGGCACTTTGAAAAAGAATTTAAATAATCAACAAACTTGTAGAAAGGTGCTCAACCACATTTGTAATGGAAAAACATGAAAATGAAAACCACAATGTGATACTCCTCTACATCCAGCGAATGGCTAAAGTTAACAAGACTGACAGGAGGGAGACCGAGGAAGTAAACCAGACAACTCAAATGACCAAGACTCCCAGAAACAGGAAAAAAAAAAAAAAGTCAATTGTCCACTGCAACATTTTGCTAAATAGATGATATCATGGTTGCCAAAAGACTTAATTTACCTTAAAAAATACCCAAGTCACACTTAGAAAATAAAGAAGTTTGAAGAATTTAGTAATGCCTGTAAGAGTAATAACCACATGGTAATTCTTTAAAGCATATTAATTCTGCAAGTAAAATAACAGTGAATAACTTCCCATAATTGTCCAAATTCGGTAGTACCTAAGTAACCTTTGTAAAAAGGAATAACTTGAGCCCAACGAACAGATGTGTGTTTTTACTTGAGCATACCCAGGATGGCTGTAATTGTAATCATTACGTGATAGGAAGCTATCATAAGATTTAGTGTAAGAGTTGCTTAATTCACACTGTTATAATTCTAATGTTGTTCAAATTAAATGTACTTCCTGAATATAACTCCTGAATAAGTACAGTACAATCAACTCCTTGATAAAATGTTCTTAATAAACAAAAGATGTCTTGTGGACATTTAAATGCAATATGATTTAAAAATGCCCCAAACTTAGCATTTCCAGGCATTTGAATAATATGTACATATAAGTAAGTTTTAATACAATAAAAAAATTTTACTAAACCAAATTTAAAGTCTTACTTGTTTAGTTGCAGAAATGGTCTATAAACTTGACAGTGCTTAGTAAGCAAAAAAATGAGATCCTGAGAATTTGTTAGGGAGCTCTTTTGTGGAGTGATTGCCTTGTCACTTACATTACAGTGATACTTCCTGCTGTATCTATGGCTAATTGTAAGAAGTCTTTGTTTCAAGAAAAAAATAATAAAAATTATACTATGTCATCACATAGCACAGTATGTATACAGAGCCCTGCTCCAGTGCCGAACGCATCAGGATACAGTTGGTAGAATCTGAACAGACAACAGAATGAGTAGACAGTTTTTCTTACAGACTTCTTAACTATGTTTCTAAAATATACCCCAGAAAGTACCTGATTAAGTACTGGGCTCAATTTTCTTCAGTCCTGACCTCCTAGCAATTGTAACTAAAATCACCCTCCATGCCTGTCCCTCTTCTGAGGAAACTGCATCAGGAGCCTCTGCTGCCTAACTTGACTTTGGTCCCACCAGGTGGCCCCAAGTAGGTAAAACAGAATGGACTAGAGGTGGACACCTGACTTTGGGAACCACCCTATAGGCTGGCTCTCTACCTCTAACGGTCACAAAAAGATACATGGAGACAATCATATTTCCTCTTGGAGCCCTGAATTAAAAATTTGCTGGAGGGCTTTGTGCAAAACCATGGGAAGCCAGAAACTATGCACAAGCCTGCTAATAGTGGAACAGAAAGAAGCAGCTGCATGACACTGACAGGACCATTGGAATGAACATCTACAGATTACACAAACCTGGAAACTAAGCAACCATTCAGTTCCAGTGTCCCACAGGCCAGGTTCTACTGTAATTCCAGTCATTTCCCCTTGTCTTTCAATGCAAACCCTTTACAGTAAACTTCCTTTCCTGGAGCTAGCTAATGCCAGTTTTTATTCCTTGGAGCCACAAAAGCTGAACTAAAATGAAGCTTGGGATCAAGGGTTATAGTCTTTAATGGTTTCTCAGTTTTTATTGGAAGGCAGACATTGGAACAGAGAAATGCCAGCTGTGAAATGCTTTTATTTTAGATGCTGTTTGCAAAGCACAATGCCAAAGCCATTCTTAAAGACAAGGTGATTATTGTAACTTTTGGCAAAACCACAATTGTAAATGATTTGAGCAGAGAAGGCAGCAAGACAGGTTACTCGGTTCTGAAGTGGGACCTATGTTTTGCTCGCTGCTTTCTGCTAGTACATTTTGGAATACCCCACTCACTGATCATTTCCTGTACCAACCCCCATCAGTCGAATATCTACCCAGGAATAATGGCTGTGGATGTCATAGAAGTAATTTGCAAAGACACTTTTCTGTTACTTTAAATGGAACTTTGGGGGGGGGGGGTTGTGGGGTGGGGTACTGAGCAGACCCCAAGAGGTCTTATTCAGGGTTAATAACTTCCTTTTCACTGGTTGTAATGGAATTTGGTCATCTATATGTTTTTTGCTTTTATGAATAGCAGGAAGATGGCCTGATTTTAAAGATTGCCCTTGACTCTTCTTCAAGCAGCAGTATCCATATCAATTACTTTGTCACCACAATTCTAAGTTAAAGCACTGCTTCGCTGTACCAGAGACTATTACAGATTTCTTTATTTTACAGTATAAATGAAGTCTTAAAATTTTTATAAGGGTTAATAGTGTTTAGGTTAGTTTAGACAAATGCATGCTCAGGGATGCTTGAAGTGTCCTAGATACAAATGGTTCTTCTGGTGAGTGGTTATTCATATACTCTGGCCAGAGCTGAAAATGGCTCTCAATTGTTTAGGAATGAAATTACAGCATTTAAAACATATTAAAAATTTAAATAACATTTTAAGATCAATTTGAATGTATAAAAGGTATAGAAGTTAAATTGCAAAATCTATATTACAAAACTAACTCTGCTCATATTAATTTAGTTCCTAGCATGAGAAAATTTTCAACAGGGCTTTTCATGTCTTTCAGACTATTGGAAAAATGATTGGTGTATTTCATATGAAGGTAAGTAACTCTTTTGGTTTTGGTCTAGTATCAGTAATCTGGGTAACACTAATGGGGAAAATTGGGCCCTGGGACTTACCATCTCATTGGCAAGAAACATGAAAAACACAATTTATTCTGTTGAATTATTTTCCTAAACCTGTTACCATGGCTTCTAAGGGCATCCACAGGCAGTCCCTTTACCACTCTTCACATTTGCAAACCCTCCCTGTCCTCTAAGTCATCACTATTCAGAAAGTTGTGTGTGGAAGAACAACCTGGATTTTACCTGGGATCTTGTTAGAAATGCAGAATCTTGAGCATGTCCCAGATGAGCTGAATCAAAATCTTCATGGTTGCAAGATCCTTCATGACCACAAGAAAGTTCTAGAGGCGATCCTCTGTAAGGACTTGCCCTAAAATAACTTTGGCTAACAATGATTAGTGCCTTTTTAACTCTAAAATCCTACCTTACTTTCAGTCCATTCTACCTATGTTAGCACTTGATTATATAATCCTTTGTCTCTTCCCAGTTAATTATTGGTCACACACAAAATCTCATTTCCCTGACAATATTGTGAACTTCTAGACCAGAGTTTGGCAAAATTCTGTAAAAGGCCATATGTCAAATATGTTAGGCTTTGCAGGCCACATACTGCCTCTGTTGCATTTTTTTTTTTTTTTTACTTGTTTACTCTTTAAAAATGTAAAAACCATTAAAGTACAAAAACAGACCCCAGAGCTGTACAAAAACAGACCCCAGGCTACATTTGTTCCGCGGGCAGTAGTGTGTTTGCCCCTCCCTGCCCAGATGATGGGGCCAGTGTTATATGCTGGGCTCTCAGTACAATGCTATTATGGGGGGAAATGTTATAAAAAATTAGCCTAATATTAACAAAAATAAATATTTATGTACTTTAGAAAGAAGCTATTAATAAGAATGGAAAATTTCAAATTATCTCATATATACTTTTTCTTTTCCTGTGGATGCCAAGACATAAAAATAAACCATGAGTTCCTGCTTGGCAAGAGTATAATCATAATCTTTAATTTTTATTAAGACCATAAAGAAATGTTGATATTTATTCCAACTTAGTATGAGTACATAAATAACAAAAAGAGTAAAGGCAATATGTCATAGTAGTAAGTTTAAGTTGTTTTTTTTATTACAATATCTATTTTGTGATTTGACCATAATATTATTCTTTAGTCTCTAATTGCTTATTAGATTACAGCTTAATATCATTATGAGCTATCCCTTGTGGTTAAGGTATATGTCCATCAGGATTAGTTTCCCAATTTTGTTAGTATTTAGAGAATTAAAAAGTGTAGTTAAGAGGAAAGAAAAAATCTTATAGCAAAAACAGCAACATAACTTATCACACACACACACCTACACACGCACACTTACACACACACAGAGGCATGCTGACCTGTGTTACTGCTCCAGGCTATGTCAGGGAGAGAAATGTGTTTTCTGTTTAGGCTGATATTTTGTAGATATTTTTTTGACCCTTATAAGAAAACCAGTTATAAGCTTAATACCAGAAAAAATATAGTTTTCCTAGTAGGAAAGACAAAAAACCATTAGTTTTATATGTCCTCCAGATTGTTTCTTTCATTGGTATCAGAAGAATAGGACTGTATTTAAAGATCTGAAATTAATTAAGGCTACTCAGAACATTTAAAGTTGTGGAAACATTTGCTATTAATATGATAAAAAAATTTTCTTAAGCCATTGTTCATCTACATAGAAAGATATAATAACTAAGATTTAAAGTAAGTTATCTTTTCAATCTTAGGCTTTCCTTGATACCTTCACAAGAAGAGAGCCTTTAATTTATATATGCTTTAAGAGTTAACAGATAATGGGGAAGCCGGGATGGCTCAGTGGTTAAGTGCTCACTTTGCAGCGCCGGGGACCGAGGATCGAATCCTGGCCCCGGTCCGTGCAGAACCATATGCTGAACTGGGAGATCCCCCAGTTCAGCTCTCTCTCTGTCTCTGTCAAAAATTAATAAAATAAATAAACTTATTAAAAAAAAAAAAAGTTAACAGATAATCTACAACCAGTTAAAATACCATTATTTTTGTTTGACACCCCGCAATATTTTTTCTGTGCTACCACTGAATGTTGTATAATTTTATTTTATTCCCATGTCCATTTTCTTCTCTGAGTTAATTTTGATAATCTTAGAACGTCATGTACTGGCTTGTGAAATTCACTGTAAAGTGTACTTTAAGTGTGAAGTGTACTTCACATTCCCAAAGCATTAGATAATACTGGTCATTTTGAGGGCTGCCCTATTTCACAGGTGTCTGCTGGGTTTCCTGGGATGAAAATTTATGCTTTTCCTGCTTGACCTGGAAAAAGTGGCTCTGAAATGTATCCAGGACTGTCAGGATTATGTCTTTACAGGAAGGTGGGGCTGGAGGAATCATTCATTCAAGATGATGATGTTTAGGTAATGGAATTCAGTGTGATAGTTTCAGAGGTCAAAGGTCAAGGCCCCATATTCTAGTTATTGGAACTGTGTTTGAAAAACTCAATCCCCCTCCCGTTCCCCCCCATCCCCCCCTACACATGCACTTAATGTGTAGGTCCCTTGGAGATGTGCACACAGACTGGGTCTAACAACAAGGTGGAGAAGAGCAGAGAAGATGCTGGTTTTGAACTGCTGCTCTTTTGGGCCCAATGGAATCATGGTAGAGACAAGGATTGCCTCAGTTCCTGCTTATACAAGGAAAACATTCTATATGTAGTGGGAGCATATGATTTAACAGCCAAACTAGAAGGCATCTGGTAGTGAAAAGAGATGCCATTAACAATTTCAGCAGAAAACATATATACCAGGAACATTTATTTGATGGATTAATGGGGAATGTTGAAGAATGAGCACTATCCAAGTTTTATTAATGGCCTCTCAAAGACCCTGGCTCTCCAGACTTGAGAAGGAAGTAATGTAGCAAGAACTTTAACTCTTAAGGTACATACCTGGTTCTCTTCCTAGTTTATCACTTGCTATCTCTGTGATCTTGGACAAATTTCCTAATTTCTCTGTCTCAGTTTTCTGGTTATAACTGGGAGTAATAATCCTAACCACCCAAGGTTGTTTTAAGTATTAAAGAGGTAAGTATGTGTAGCGTTTAGCATGGTCTCTGGCATAGAATAAGTATTCAGTAAATAATTATAATTTTTAGTTATTGTTCTTACTTGACCAGAATCTAGTCCTATGTATAAGAATAATGATATAGGGGAAGCTGGGATGGCTCAGCGGATTGAGCACTTGCTGTGTAGCCCCCAGTTGTGAGGAACAAATCCCGACCCCAGCCCATGCAGACCCATATGCTGATCTGGGCTGTGTCCCCAGTTCATTTCTCACCAGGGTGAGTTTCCCATGTGGGAGGCCCCTGGTCCAGTTTCTACCCTGCGCATCCCTGCACCCACCTGTGGAATGAAACTATATAGAAAACTAATGATGTACAACTATGGTGATTGCTCTAGGCTCTCCCCCTTCTCTCTGTCTCTCTCTGTCTATTCCTCTCTCTGTCAAAGCAATAAAAATAAATCTTTAAAAAGAATAATGATATAGCCATTGTCAAGGTGAAAAGGATCCTTTTTGACTTCTAGTTTCAAACTTCCATTCGGCTTCTAAGACAGTTCTATTTAGGGGTTATTTTTCAGTTAAAAATTCAGAAATCTATAGATCTTTAATTATTCAGTAAGCATTTTTTGAGTGAGTTTTGTAAGCTAAGCACTAGATACGCCATAGGATACCATGGTATATCTAAATAATGTATCTAGATACCATGTAGATAAATAAATACATAAATAAATATGGTACAATCTTTGCCTTCATGAATTTTATATGAGAGTAAAACATATTTACCCAAGAATCACACAACAATGTTGTAAAAGTCAGGGGTGAACCAGAGAAGTAGGAGCAGTAGAAAATAAAAATTAAGAAATGTATTTACAAGGAGTTGGTTTACTCAATTCTATTGGCTAGTTAGGCAGGTCTGAAATGTGTAGGGTAGGCTATCAGAAGTGGCAGGCTGGAATCTCTCAGGCTGAAGCTGCTGTCTACACACAAACATTTCTTCCATAGAGAAACCTCAGCTTGGCTTCTAAAGCATTTCAACTGAATGAATCAAGTCCAACCCATTTTATCTAGGACGATCTCCCTTATTTAAATTCAACTGATTAGGGACTTGAATCATACCTACAAAATGCCTTTATAGCAACACCCAAGTTAGTGTTTGAATGAATAATGGGAATTACAGCCAAGTTGACACATCAAAAAGACAGTTAAAAATACAAAATTGCAATCATGGAAAGTATTATGAGGAAGAGGTATATAGTATTATAAGATTGAATAAGAGGAAAAAAGGTGACTTAAACATGGAGGTCAGGCAGGTCTTGGCCCCTTCATTGTCCATTTGTTGCTTGGCCCAGTACTTTGTAAATACTTGAGAGTTATGGGCCTGATTAACTTTGTAGGTTGGCCAAGACTTCGTGGTTGCACACTCTGTTGTCTTAAAGGGAATGGTTTATTTTGTGTGAACCCAAATTATCTTCCAAGTTAATCAGGCCAAAATAAATCTCCCTTTGAAATGGTTCTGAAAATGTTCTTTGCTTTAATGTAAACACAGGCAAATACATATTCTATCATCAACAACAACAGCAAAATCTGTCCAGCCTTCAAAAATGCATTTTAAGATTTTCTGAAATCTAATG
>PVKE010016166.1:0-32374 GCA_004027555.1 Craseonycteris thonglongyai
GTGCTCTAATACAGTCAATTTAGCTACTATGCATGTGTCCTGATACAGCAGCTTTGGCTACACAGAACGTTCCTGTGCTGCAACTGTATGTACCACGGTGAGCCAATCACAACAAGCAAAGGTTCAAAGGTTATAATAGACCGCCTCTCTGACTCTGGCCAATCTGAGCAGGCTTTTTACTAGAACACAGTGTAGCTTCTGGTGCAGAACATGTATAATTTGCATGCATAAAAAGCCTGCTCGGATTGGCTGAGTTAGAGAGGCGGTCCGAGCAGCCTTGCAGTGAATGGTGCGGGATCGAGTTGGAAAATTCATTTAGCGGCATATCCAGACGATTTTCGGGGTCGAGTTGGAAAATTCGTTTAGCGGCATATCGAGACGTTTTTCGGGATATACTCGGTGTATAAGACGACCCCCGATTTTCGGTTGACTTTTTTTCGTTTCAAAAGTCGTCTTATATGCCGGAAAATACGGTAATTCTTTGTTTTTGGCAAGTAATACAGTCAGATGTAATACAAGCTTGACTGAAGTTAAGCAAAGGTACTAATTGAAAACAAGTATAGGAATGGCCACCTTTAGAAGTACCTGGTTCTTCTGCTGAATTTTATGACATGTATTAAAATTAAATAGTATGTAAATAAATGTTAAGATTCATGTGTTGATTGAGACCTCTCTTCAGTGTGCATAGAATGTTATGTAAACCCGAGCACTGTGGGTTGGATACTTATTTTATTAATGTGCATATTAAATGAAAATATATTTAGGTGCACAATATCTTTTCAATTTTGGTACCAGGAAATAAGTTGAGTAAGAGGAAAACCTGATATTAAAAAATATTAAATCTGTGCACAGTATGATTGTATTTGTCCTTATTGGAATAGCCTGTCACAAAAGTTCTAGAGAATAAAAACATTCTGCACATGTCTTTAGAAAGTATAATGTTCAAATACAGATTAATGATTTGTGTGAAGAGGTGTGAAGGTGGAGGTGCTGTTCATTTCAGGCCGTGGTGTGAAGGGAGGTATTTAGGGTCTATCTCAGGCATTCTCGAGTGTGCTCCAAGATGCGGAGAATGTACCGATAGGCCATGCTGTAATGCGAAGTGTTGGAAACCGCTAATTCTTCAATGTGTCTGCCCCATGAAATCATTTTCTAGGCAAACCTTAGAGTACGGTGGACTTCTCTCGCCATCTCTGTACAGAGGTTTCTCATCGACGTGTCATTGCTGAGGGAATGCTGAGATCATGCCGTGGCCTCCTTGGGCGAGTACGTGTGCCATTCCCTGTGCTGTGACGGCACTTGGGCACCATGCTCACGTTAAGTGCCAGGGAAGTTTTAGGTGATTCAGCCGGGTGATAACAAGGGAATGCCCGTGGCAATATGGTGATGTGGGTTTTCTTTTTTTTCCTTATTCTAAGATTTGAATGCTTCTCATCTCATGTGTGGTTTTCATAAGGAATGGCTGGTTTGCTGTTAGTGATTCAACTTTGAATCAGAAATTTCCCACTTCTCTTTCAAGCTTTTGAATCAGTTTAATTAAAGAGTGTCCTGAAATTGCAAGGTTTATCTGTAAGAGGTTTAAGCTGATAATGTATAAGCAGAACCAAACAAATTGTATTCCTAGGCTGATATAATTAATGCTCAATCCCCAATTCGATTTACTGTTTAATTCATCAAACAGCCCCACTGTTTTCTTCCATTGTATTTTTAATAAGAAATGATACACATTCCAAATTAAAAGATACATTTATGCTAATGTTGATTTTAGTTTGTTTATGTCTGAGGGTTCTATGAAAGATATTATTTACAAAATGGGTTATCCTCTTGGTTCAGACTGTGAAAAAGGGGAAGAGAGAGAGAGCTTCTTCTACAGGACAAGTTACAGGATTGCTGAGGAAACCAAACCGTAGGAAGGTGGTGGCCAGGTGGAACCAGAAAGGGGACTAGGGTCATGTGCCCCCTGTGAGTGAGTTTGCAGGCAGAGTTGTCTGTGGCTCAAATGGGTTAGAAAGTGAATGTCTCTGCCAGGCAGAAATGTCGAGTAGGTGAAAATGAAATCATCTTAGATATGGAGCAATTAGTACTTTGGAGATCCACTTGGAAATAATCAGGGTGATGTCATAGCTGAAAAGACGTCTGAAGTTTTGAATTGCATCTGTTTTGAAATGGCTCATCCTTTTGATTTAAACATACATTTGTTTCATTTTGGTTCTATTCTTTTTTGGGTCCATTTTCTTTTAAAATGGATTCATTAGGCATTTACCAGAGTGCTATTCTTCCTTTCCTGATATGTCACTTTCTTATTTCTGCACTGTGACTTACTATGGAAGTGTTCTCACATGTTGGCTTCACTGGTGCAAGATGTCACTTGATGACACTAAGACTTGAGAAAAGCTATTTTAAGTGTGGTGGAAAAGCAATGTATTTCAGTTTTTAAAGGAGTCACGGAGCTTTCAAACAAAGCTCAGAATTTCTAAAGAGCTTGGATGTTCTGTAATGTAAGGAGGTCTTAGGTTAAAAGGCTTTGGATTTTATTCTGGTTCTTTGCTTATAGGTCATTATTAGTGGAAAATCATTGAGTGCTTCATAAACAGATATAAAAATTTGTTGAATTGTTAACATTTTAAAATAAAGATTAGGAAACCTGAATTTCAGAGGAAGTGATAGAGGAGTTGTGCTTTTTGCTTTTGTTTTTTGAGGATCCTATGTTGTAGTACTAACATAATTTTTGCACCAGAGACTATAGGTGAGTACTAATATGTAGAGAGGCCATAGCTAATACTTTAAAATATTTTCCTTTTTAAATAAGTACTTTTAAATTTTATCTTAATGCAGTTTGACTCAAACTAAGAAATTAAAAAAATTGAAAAACAAAATTTAAAGGTATAATTTTGATCTTGCCAGGCTCTCTGAGTTCCTGGAATAGTCCTTTATTTTTTTGAGGGTGGCTGTCCCTTTTTTGAGGTTAAATTTACAAACCAGTCCTACCCCCTTCCCTGTGTGTGTTCTGCTTTCAGTGTGCGAAACATTCAGTCTAGTCTGGTCTTGTGGGTCACATTAGTAGGCTATTTGGAGACAAAGCAAAATATACTTTTAAATGCTTTTTAAAAATAAAGTTATATAAAAATAACAACCAAATGTTTTAAATATATTTTAAATATATGTATTAAATGTATGTTAGTCAGTTCGAGAATGATTTAAAGAAAGCTATGATCTGGGTACAATTAGATAATTTGTTAATAAACACTATCATTCTTAATTAGTTTTGTTACCCTTGAACAGTACATTTTTTTGGGGTCTCACCCGGATTTTCTTTGAACTTTATAGTTTTTATTTATTTTTTCTCTCTGTCTTCTGATTACTCATTATCAGAGAACTTGATGCTTTTAAATTTGCAATCTGCAGAGCTTCAGCTCTTATTAAATCTTCTTCAGAGGGTTCTGAAATAAGTTCCCAGAGACTCCTGCCCTTCCTTTGAGAGAATTGGTTTTTCTGCCCCAGGTAGTAGAACAAATGGAGAGAGGTCCTGGGCTCACATGTTAGGTGATTGATTCGAAATATCAGGAAGCACTGTTTTCAAGAAGAAACTGTTTTTAAAGGAGGAAGAACAATTTTTTCTTTCCTCCAAATTTAGCTGTTTGCCTTTGAAAGCTAGATCCAGCATGCAAACACACACATACCAGTATGTATGAGTGAGTATGGATGTTTTCACTTTTTCTATAAGAATGGCCTCCCAGTATGTTCTTAGTAATTGCTGTAGCTTTAGTAACTTGTAAAAATTGCTTCATAAAAGAGTCTGTTGACCAATGAAGCTTGACATTATAAATCTACAGCTTGTGATGTAACATGAAGTAAATTTAAGACAAAAATTAACAAAGCTTTTAGAAAAAGATGCAAATGATTTTTGTGTATTGACCTGAAATGGTTTCCTCCATAAACTTGGAAGCTGATCCCCAGAGATATTGTACTAAAAACAATTTTTTAAACCTTTTTTTTTAAATTTTACAGGAAATGAATTTGTTTGCCCTTTTACTGCGGTGCCATAGTGTCTGAATTTTCTTGCAGTTGTTGTAATAGGCAGGAAAAATAGGAAAGCCACCCGTTTGCTAATCCTCTGGATGCTGTGTGGTGTGATGCTATGGGGTTGAACAATTATGATTAATTGTAAGCTGGACCATGTGCATTTCAGAGAGTGGATCATAATTAAATAAAACTTAATGATTTTAACATTCTGCTACTGGTGTGTATTTATGATACATAGCTCTATTATTTCTACAAGATATACTTCTGTAATTGCACAGATGTTGTTCAGCTCAAATTTTAAACCATAAAAATGTTCTTCAACTGCTTTCTGATGACAGTGAGGTTTATATATATGTTTGTATTTCATAGACTAGACGTAAGAAAGGTGAAAACTGAGAACTGAATAAAAAAAGAAAGCAGTTGGTGAATAGCACGCTTGTGTGCACACACTTTAATCATAGTGCACGCTTGCTGTCTTTGTGTTGTTTCCTTTGTGCATTATGTTTTTATGTTTTTTAATGAAAGTACAAAACTAAATTTATGCCAATGACTTAAAATATTTGAAGTGATTGAGCAATTGTGGGTTGGTTATAAGCATGACTTTAAATTCAGGAAAAAGTTACTTTGTGTGTTGGATTTTAAATGTACACATTTCTTAATATTTGTATTGTAAGTAGCTTTGGTTGATTTATTGCCACCTGTGTAGGTTTAGAGTTTGTATAGCTGCTTGGAGAATTAAATACATTAAGTTAAAAGAGTCATTACCTTTTTTATTTAAGATTAATTAGTATTGTTTACTTGATTGGCTGGTCAAGTACTTTATCATCTCTCCTTCAGTTGTTTTCCAGTGCACATGTGCTCAGTCATTTCACAGGCGAATACTTGGGTCTCATATTCTTATTTTCCCCAGAATGAAGATGGTACTCACATGGCTGTGTTGCTCTCATGCTGTGATGATTAGCAGGTTTCCATCCATTGTGCCTAGAACTAGACACTAGAATTAAGCAGCCTTCTGCTTCCATTATCTCATGAAATCTCACTACTGCTGTTTGGGGTAGGAATTGTTGCCTTAGTTGTCCAGCTAAGGTCTTTGATCATCCAAGTTTCTCTTGGCTTGTGCAGGGGTGCACACGGCTCCCAGGAAGTTGAGTTAGGACAATGCATATAGAATACCCAGCATAGTGCTCTATTGTCGTTGTAATAATGCTCATTTGGGAAAAGTGCCTGAAGAGCTGAAAACAAATTTTTTTAGCATTACCGGTACATTGCCTTATGCTTTTTAAAAATCATGGTTGTCCTCTTGGGAGAGATCATTTCTCTCTGACCAGTAGGGAGAATCTGGATATAATTAAGGGTATTGGGATCTCTTTGAAAGCAGAGTTTATAAGTTAAAATTGGTCTTCATTTTTGTATTTTTAATGTATTTTAAACATAGCTTTAGAACATTTGGGTGTATACATACAATTATAAGCATGTATTTCTAGCTTATATATGTATTTCATGTATAACTTAAACATACCATGTTTATAGATGCATACTCCATTTGAACTACTTTATCCTAAGTGTTAGGCATTAGATTTACTTTCCATCTTGTGCATGGATTAAAATAAAATTTAATCAGTTTTTAGACCCCCACCTTTACCCCACCACACTGTGTCGTTCTGAAAATCTGTGTATGGAACCTCAGGAGTGTTGGGAGTCTTGTGGTGGGTCCAAGATCCAGATTTGCCCTATTAGAAGTTCATAAGGAAAGAATTCTGAAAATGGTATTAATCTTGTGATTTGCCAAGTTACTTTTTCTGGCTCTATTTAAAATTAAATATGAAAAAGCACTAGGAAATCCTAAAATTACTCCCTTATATTTCCTTGCCTTGCCTTGCTGAGGACATGGTGCTCTCTGCTGCTTTGGATGGTGTAGTTCTTCCTCTGTCCTTCCTTCCAGTCTCATTCAAATAATGCCTCTGTAAGGGTTCTGCTTCCATATAAAATGTTTTATATTTCCAGATAAGTGTCACATTTGACTAGCTTATTTCTTTTCCATTTTTACTTTGAGGGGGACAGTTATTTTACATTAAACTAACCTAGCTGTTAGACAAGGTTATATTTTTAAAATGTCTACTAAAAAGTATAAAATTGTGACAGATAACACTCATATTTGTAATACCATGTGTTCTATAAGTAACTAATAAAAACAGATTACCTCTGAAAACATAATTAATTTTCCCAGTCACCACAGAATTTTTTAATGCAAGCATTGAAGCGAAATGAATGTAAGTATAAACTGGTCCTTATTCAGCCTAATTCGAGATTCATGATTTTCTTCCATTTTTAGAACTGAGTTTGTCAGGCATCGTGAAAATAGATTGATTTCAGCTCTCCTAAATTGTTCAGGGACTAGAATGTTTTCAGCAACTAGCTCTGTTTAAAAAGGAAAAGAAAATCACCATTAAAAAAAAATATCATTGTATGAATATATTTCACTGGGTGCTGCTTACTTTCTAAAATCATAGATGAGTTGAAAATTTCCAAGTTTACTATCAACACACACACACACACACACACACACACACACACACACACACACACACACACACACACACACACACACACACACACACACACACACACACACACACACACACACACACACACACACACACACACACACACACACACACAGAGTTTAGTCAATTAGATTTGGAAATCTAAATAAGCCTTGCATACTTCCAGTAACTGAAAGCTATGGGTATTTTCTAGCTGTTCTGTTGGGTAGCACACTTTATAAAACCTGCAGATACTCGTATACAGTTTTCAGCAATTTCATTTACTCAGAATCGATAAAGATTGTGAACTGAAACAAAATACAGTGCTGCCACCAACATTGTCAATAGAAAACTCCTAACATGTCTAGTGTATTCTAAAACTCCATAAATATTTTTCAGTGAATGTATATAGTTCAACCATGATCATATAGGTTTCTTAGAATTTTTCTATAATTTATTGATTCTTTGTATAAACATACTTTTTTCCTTTGATGATTAACACAAGTCTGTGTGTTTAAACTTTATGGTTTATTTGAGAATTCCCCCACATTCCTCTGAGGCTGGATTTCTGTTATTATTGTCTACATAGTGATTTAGTTTGAAAAGTGTCCTGTTCCCCCAGTGCCCAACTAGTTTTGATGAGTACTGCCTTTTTCTGTTGTTTTTTGAGCAGTGACACAATCTAGCATACATAGCATGGTAGTGGGCGGAAGAGTTTGAAGAGCAGCCAGTGAAGCAAAGTCAGCAAGCACCTACGAACAATCCAGATGCTTACTCAGGACTGGCTGCATAATTTGCGAGGCCTAGTACAAAATGAATGTGAATGGTCCTTTGTTTAGAAATTAAGAATTTCAGGGGAAGCTGGGATGGCTCAGTGGGTTAAGCACTCACTTTGCAGCGCCGGGGACCCAGGATCGAATCCCAGCCCCTGCCCGTGCGGACCCATGCGCTGAACTGGGGAGTTCCCCCAGTTCAGTTCTCTTTCTCTGTCTCTGTATCTCTCTCTGTCAAAAAACAAACAAACAAACAAAAAAACAATGAAGAATTTCAAGACGTTGACCACAGAACTTAAACCAAGTGTGGCGTCTGTGCTAATGTACATTCGTGGCCTGCACTGTGAAGATTGTCCTTGCTCCTGCTCTCAAACAAATGAAAGCTGACCCTCTGAATGTTTCTCACAAAGCTTTGGTTCTAGTATTGGAGAGTAGAGTAGGGCAGGGTTGACTTAGCTCCTTCCAGTCTAAGTCTTTGAATCAGGTTTTCTTGTCAGTTAACCCCTGGCCCTCCCACTGACTGCAGAGTGTGTGATGGGTGCCAAAGGTGGATTTACCTTTTCTCAACACCTTTGGAATAGAAAAGGGATTATAGAAACAGATACCGCCTAGGGACCTTGCCATTCAGATTTGTCTGCTTATTAGAATTTGTATAAAACACAGAGTATCCCTTTCTTTTAATCTGCTCATTTCCATTCATACTCCTTTCCCTCCCAGTGTTCCAGGAAGTTACTTAGTTATTCAACTGTTCTCTTAGCTGTTACCCATTAAGAATTCTTGTTCTTGGCACAAAACCCATCACTTAAGCCTCATCTTGGGAGTGCTCTCATCTTTATTATTTCTGATATGACTATAAAATGGTATAGTTTTTAGCACATTTGTGTATACCTTGGAGGGTTGTTTGCAAATATGAGTTGCATATGTTGTGAATTTATCTATAAAATGATAGATGATTTTTATGATTACCATGTATCTGGAGTAACAACCATGTGTGTGGGAGGAGGTGAAGCTCTGTCCATTTTGAAATTTGTAAAATGCAGAAAACTTTGTACTGCCTTTCAAGAAACAGATTGGCCCCCTGAGGTTAAGAATTGTGCCAAAGTACAGTTCTCAAATTTGCCTGTCACCTCAAAAATAATGGCATGTATCTCCAAATCTGGACAACTTGTTAATGTCCCAGCTGTGTTAGGGCTATCCTTTTGACACTATTAATTTTTATGGAAATGTAACTTTTTTACCCCTTAAGACCCATGAAAAACGAACCATCCAAAAGAAATCCTGGAAAATCATGCTCCACAGTATGCTAACTTGATGAAGGGAATTAGATCAAGCATGTTTTTCTCCACTTCCAGCCTCATCTTTCTCCCCTTCCTCCTTTCTCTTGTTTACTCTGCCTAAGTCGTGCTCCCATGTTGTGTTCCTCTCTCACCTCAAGCATATACCTTTAGACACACACCTGCACATCTGCGCATATATAATTTGCTTATAAAAACTGGCCAGAAGAACAAGAAATTACTTGTGTTTGTTGGTTAGTTTCATAACTCATACAGAGGTGTATTTCTTTTGGGCATATATCTTTTGCTTTTGTGAAATGAGGGCATTACCCTTGGATTTCAAGGTCGCATTTTTGGGGGTGGGGGGAAACTAGACAGTTTTTGAATTTCTTGTTCTTAAAGGTATCTGAGACAACTGTGACTGTTACCACCCTCCTGCAGGATTTGGATATAAAGGTGATGGGGTTGTGTTAGACCATTTTCTCTGTGGAACATGCCCTCTGGTTGTCTTTCATTGAACTCAGAGCAGTGGCCTAAACCAGTTACTACTTAGTATCTGCCCACCTTTCTCATTTCACCATGACTCTACTTTTATATTTTATATTTTTCTGTGTATTTTTATTGTGTGTGTATTTTTATGTCTCCTTTTCCTCCCTTCTCCTTCTATTTTCTGCCTGTTGTGCTGGGGTGGATGTTGTGACCTCACATACTGTTAAACACTTCTGATTATGAAATCTTTCGCAAGGAATTGAGTTGTTGGGATCCCTCATCTTTGCTAATTGCTTTGACAATTGAGACTCCTTTCTGAGTATTGAACTCTGATTGACCTGGGAACTCCTTTCCCCAAACACAGGGTGAAGTGCCTCATCTTCAATTGAGTATCTACTTTTCAATGTGTCTTTACCCCTTGCCTTCCATTTTACATAATTTTGGAGGGACCTGGGCAGAAGGGACTATCTTTTCAGATTAAATCCTGGCAAATTAATACTGTGATTGGGCAAAGATTATATTAACCCCGGGGGTTCTTGGAATGTGTCAGAGCTACTTTGCCAAGGGCAAGATGCCATCAAGGACAAAGATGAACTCTTAAAGGAAACAAGGATGTAACTTTATTAACACCAGGGCTGCAAAGCACTAGGTGGGTGGTCGTTTCTAATTTTAACTTTCAGCCACCTCCGTGCTATCACTTCACTCTGGGACACTTTGACAAGCTGCCAGCAGAGTAATTTTCAAAGAATAGCATTTATTTTTCTGATCGACTCCCTCAAGTCCTATAAACTCTGCTTAATTTTTTTTTAAGAGGAACAATTATAGATTTATTTTTATTGTTTTTGACAGAGAAAGAGACAGAGAGATATAGAGACAGAGACAGAGACAAAGAGAAGGGGGAGGGCCCAGAACAGTCTCCCTAGGTGCACATCATTGACTTTTCCACGTAGTTTCATTCCACAGGTGGGCGCGGGGCTGCACAGGGCAGGAACTGGGCCGGGGTCTCACCCTGGTGAGAACTGAACTGGGGGCACTCCCCAGTTCAGCATATGGGTCTGCATGGGCTGCAGCCGGGATTCAGTCCTCTGTCCCTGGGGCTGCAAAGTGAGTGCTTAACCCACTGAGCCATCCTGGTTTCCCCACTCTGCTTAATTTTGATAGCCATTTGCAGCTCAATACTTGACTGTACTTTCTTTCCATTACGCTCTCTCTACCAAACTATCTGTCACATTAAAGTACACAGCATTTTGAAATTAAAAACCGCAGCAGTACTATTTGTCAACCCTTTTTAACTACATTCAATAATTTTTAAGTGCTAATGATCTGGAATACATATTTTACATGTTTTGAACCTCAGTTTTTCTTTCTGTTAATTATAGGCATATATGGACAGTAGAGAAGGCCTTTAAAAAAACAAAAAATGTATAGATGTTGAAGGATTGACAAGTGTTTGTGCATCTATAAATTCATAAAACTGTTGCCCAGAGTAAGATACGGAACACTTCCAGTGCCCCTAAAGGCTCCTGTGCTCATTTTGTCAATGGGCAGTCGATACCTCTGCTCACTGTCTAATACATCACTACAGATTTGTTTTTCCTGTTCTTAAACTTCAGAGACATGGAATAGAACATGACAGATTCTGGTTTCTGACTTCATTTGGCTCATTATTATGTCTGTGAGACTTATCCATGTTGTTGGGTGTAGCAGCAGTTCATTTTGTGTAGGATTCTATTGTCTCATCAGTCATGCCACAACTTTTTATTCATTCTAGTGTTGATGGACATTTGGATTATTTCCAGTTTGGGGCAACTTCAGATCACTGGTGTACCTAATGCAATTGACACCAACATGGATTGTTTTTATTCCATCCTACTATACTACAGAATTATTTTTCTTAATAATCAAGACATGAAACACATAGTAACACTAGAAAAGAGATGCAGTGAAAGTTTTCCTTTAGTAAATCTCCAATATTTAATCAAAAAATAAATATTGGGGAAGCCGGGATGACTCAATGGGTTAAGCGCTCACTTTGCAGCCCTAGGGACTGAGGATCAAATCCTGGCCCCGGCCCGTGCAGACCCATGTGCTGAACTGGGGCGTACTCCCAGTTCGGTTCTCATTGGGGTGAGACCCCGGCCCAGTTTCTGCCCTGTGCAGCCTCGCACCCACCTGTGGAGTGAAACTATGCGGAAAAACCAGTGATGTGCAACTATGGAGACTGTTCTGGGCCCTCCCCCATCTCTCTGTCTCTGTCTCTGTATCTCTTTCTGTCAAAAACAATAAAAATAAATCTTAAAAGAAATAAATATTACAGTGCAAAAATGAAAAAAGAAGTGAATGAATAGTTTTAGTTACATTTAATATTTTTTCTCTAAAAAGCAAACAATGTATACTTTCCTATATGTATTGGTCTTTCACAGTAATGAATAACAAACAACATTGAGGTTTCCGTTTTTGCGTCTTCTTCAATTTGATTAATTACTTTGTCAAAACTTGTGTTAAGTCATATACCAGATTTGTCACTCTTATCTTTGTATATAGTTCCATAAATAACGGTTTCTAAAAATATTTTTAGTTTAAAAATTTTTCTTTCACATAAAGCAAAAACTTCTATAGAAGTTAAGTAGTTAGGAAAAGTCTTGAAAATAAATTTGTCAGAGAGTCATAAAAATCCCATTTCACAATAAATTACAAGAATTGAAATGTCTTTGTTTCTTTGGGAATCATTCCTGTGAATTTCAAATAATGTCCCCACAGCTGAAAATTTTTAAGCAGAAAAGAAAAAAGTCTAAGGGCCCACATAGAATGACAGAACTGAAATAACTGCAGCTATATTTCTTTATTATTGAAACCACTCTGCTATCATTTTTTAATTCTACCTGAAGGAACATGTGGTGCCTCAGGGGTTGGATAAACAGACTGCCTAGTGCAAGCTTGAAAAGATTCCTGCTGTGAGGAATTGACTCAAAATGAATATACACGCAGCTGTGTGCATGGGATGGTGGGCCAGGGTGGACGTGGGCTGTTCTTTAGCTGGAGTTCTCTGAGTCAACCTCCATGTGACAAACTATGTTTACTAAAGCATAAACACCAAAAATATGCTAATTTGAATTTTAAATTAAAATGAAAACTTGACAGTAACCATAATAATCATTTAAAACTTTGACCAAGAAACAGGGCTTTCTCATTGACATTGTTGGAATTTGCTAATAGAAAGGAGTCTAACTAATAGATTAAAAAAAAAAAACCCACCTGTTTTCAGATTGTTTTTCAGGCCAGCCCTTATTTCCTGTCCCGAGCAGACCATGTCCTGTGAACCTTTGTGCACATGTTTGCTCATGTGTGTTCCTCTTTTCACAACCTCCCCAAACACTTGATGCTGCTTTTTCATTTTAGACATTCCACAGGGTTTTCTGTAATAATAGTTTTACTCTTCCTTTCCAATTCTTATGCCTTTTATTTCTTCTTCATGCCCTTTCCATGGGCTAAGACCTCAACATGGTTGAAATTTAGTGTGGGGGGTAGGTTTGTCAGTTCCATACTGACAGTCTAGAGTTTAGTTATAAGTGCCTGTCCTGGCATAGTCTGCCAATGAGTGGAAGTGAGCTATTGATGTACATGTTATGGATTTATACCCATATTTAGATTAATAAGTAGCAGACGCTGGTAACTGGCATTTTGGATCACAGAGTGAGCCATGAAATCAGGTCTAGCTTAAATGAAGGTTACTATCATTTGTTTAACCCTTAATGTGTCAGACCTGGGTGTATATGAGAAAGGAGGAACTTTAAAAGATTACAGAAGAAAGGGCCTCCAGGAATGACTGACCCCACGGTTATAGATTAACCACACCCTATAGACCTCTGACTGGCCTCCTGGAGACTCTTGTCACACAAGAAAAACAGGGTTTGTAAATAGCCAGAACCAGTGGCCTGGGAACTCCTACAGTCCTACCGAAACGTCCACTCCCCACCTGGAGTCACGAGGAACACGTAAGACCCTAGACAAAGGAATCATACTCCAATCATGTGGACACTGAATAGGGTATATAAGCTGTAAGGAATTTACCTACGGGGAGCACCTGCTTAGGTGCTACTAGCCCCGTGTACTCGGCGGCTAATAAAACCTCCTTCTTCTATCTAAAGAGTTGTCTGGGCATCTGATATCCTCCTTCGGGTGTCGCTTCCTGCAACATAGAGTGTTGAATAAGACAAAGTTTTAGCATGTAGCAGGGGATGATCAGAATGTAGTGGTGATGACAATAATGGAGTATTAATCCAGTTGTGTGTGGGTTTTGTTTTGTTTGGGGGATTGTGGGGGGGGGGAAGAGAGAGAGAGAGAGAGAGAGAGAGAGAGAGAGAGAGAGAGAGAGAGAGAGAGAGAGAGCGAGCGCGAGAAAGAGAGAGAAATAATAATGATTGTGGTGAATGGGGGAAAGCTTTTAGACTTGACCCCTGAATGTTGAGTGAGTCATTTAGGGAATGGGTCAAGGACATTCCTAGCAGAGAGTATAGTGTTTACACTGGCAGAGGCTGTGACATTGTTCTGTGTTGTAACTTTTAAGTTGGTGTGTAGTTCTGGGCCCTCAAGGGCAAGATGGGTAGAGGAACTGACAGGGGCTGTGAGCAAGGCTGCACGCTGGAAGGCCTTCCTTCCAAGCTGTGCTGAAAATGTGGGCTTTCCGTGTTAGGGAGTGTTCAGATTTGCAATTTTAGATCGTCATAGTAGTGTTGTCCCCTAGATAACTCTTTACTCTTTTTTTAATATATTTTTATTTGTTTATTTATTTTTGACAGAGAGAGAGATACAGTGACAGAGACAGAGAGAGAACTGAACTGGGGGAGCTCCCAGTTCAGCATATGGTTCCACACGGGCCGGGGCCGGGATTCGATCCTCGGTCCTCGGTGCTGCAAAGTGAGCGCTTAACCCACTGAGCCATCCCGTCTTCCCCTAACTCTTTACTCTTGATACTCCTGGGGCGTGTTGACGGCGTTTGACCTCTGCCCTAGTTTGTTACAGTTTTTAAATGTATTTGGTGCTGCAGTACAACTCAGTTTACTGAAACATGCATGATAATAGTTCAGTTTCATAAAGAATTTGGAAAAAGAGCCTCATTTATGGAAATCACTAAAAAAATTGGTTTCATTTTCATATTATGAAAAAAAGTGCTCTGAAAACTTATAATGTTACATAAATAGATTGTTCTATTTATTTTTGCCTCTGAATACTAAAATATGTTATTTCAGGGTGGACAGTTCCTTGTAATAAAGGTGTAAGTTAAATTTCAGACTGACATTTGGTGCCAATGTTATTCTGTCCCAGCATTTTATTATACTTAAAATTCCTATTTCACTGTGTTTGTACTGTTTTTCATACTTGTATCTTTGTGCTCTTCCTTTCAATGGGCGTTATTAATTAAGCCTCACCTTCATTCTGCAGGAACTTCAGAGATTCGTTCTTACTCTTTTAGAACGTCTTAGAATTTCTTCTCTTTTCAATGTCTTTAGTAAATCAAATGAATATGTGCATAATTAAATACATTCTGGAGTTCTTAGTTAAGGATTTCTTTTTGACTCTTGTAGACAGACATTTACGAATAATGGATGTTGCTTTTTGAAGTTTGCTTTTAAAGTTGACAAATGTCTTTGAAGGTTCCAAAAATGATTTCAGAGTTTGTGGGTTATTGCCAGCATTACTACTCTTATTCTTGGGGGCCATTATTAAGTAATGACAAATCCTGTAGAGATTGGTGTATAGTCTGCAAGAAAGTCGCTCATTTGGAATCATAATGAAACAAATAGTAATTGATACCCAATTACAAAAATTGGAATCATGTTTTCTTTTGAGAACAAGTGTTTAAGGCTAATTGCTGACTGAAAGTAGTCAGCTTTCATGCTCCTGGGGACAGTGAATGCCCAGCTTGGCTCACCAGCAAATCAACAGGAGGACAGCGAGGCTGGTGAAAGCCAGCGGGCTGTTTTCTCCTCTTCTCTCCACGTGTGTACCCCAGTTCACCCTGACTTCATCGTGCCCTCACATAGAAAATTAGAATTATTTCCTAAAATTACTTTCTCTCAGAAACAGTGTTTTAAATCACAGTAGAGTGCAAATCATTTTCCTAAATGAGTTGTTCGTTCCAAAACTTAGGGATAACTGTAAGCAAAAAATATAGTACAAGCATTTAAAATATGTTGCATTATATAATAGATAACAAATGTAACAAATTAACAAATTATGATAGTAATTGAGGAGATACAGTTACGCCTCTGAGGAATACTAGGTTCTCTTAGCAGCCTGTGCTGCCCTTGTTCTGCTATCGCCACAAATTCACTGCTGCTGAGAACACCAGCTGTTCATATTCTAGATTATTCTTGAAGGCTTATATGCTACTAAGTTATTTCTTGCTCTAGCAAACACCCCAGGCCTGTTTTCTTGACCATTCTGATTGGAACCTAGAGACTTGTGGGGTTTTCAGTGTTCCTTTGGTAAAGCAGATTCTTGGAATTACCTTGGTTCTGGAGTGTTAAATTCACTCTCTCTGTATTTAAACTCTACAGCTGGCAGCAATTTTTTGTTTATGCCCCCAAAGCTAGCTAAATCCCAATGCGTTTTAGCAGTCTCTCTCTAGATTTATTTGAGATTGAGATAATACATTAAAAATCGCTAGTGCGAGCTTCTGCTGCTCTTTGACATTGCTGCATAAAGGAATACATGAGACCTCCCCTTCCCCTTTCTTTTGTCACCTTCTCAAATTTAGAATTGGGTGAGCTGCCTGTCGGTGTGTCGTTCCCCCTTATCCGTGGTTTTGATTCCACAGTTTCAGTCATTCAAAGTCCGTGGTAGTGCAAAAATGTAAAATGGAAAATTCCACAAGTAGTTCATAAATTTTAAATTGTGCACTGTTCTGAGTGGCCTGATGAAAATTTCTCACCATTCCACTTCACTCCACATTTGTCCAGCATGTCCACGCTATAGTTGCCCCCTGCCTGTTAGTCACTTAGTAATCATCTTGGTCATCAGATTGACCACAAGCAGTATTAATATGTTTGTGTTTAAGTAACCCTTATTTTACTTAATAATGACCCCAAAGAATAAGAGTAGTGATGCTGTCATTTCAGATATGCCAAGAAAAGCCATAAAATGCTTCCTTTAAGAAAGTGAAGAGGTATGCATGTATGGGAAAAAAACCTAGTATATGAGTATATAGAGTTCTGTACTGTCTGTGGTTTCAGGTATCCATCCACTGGGCATCGTGGAAAAGGGGAGGCTACTATATATTTAGTAGAAAGTAAATCCATAAGCAGTTATGCTCAACTAAGAAGCATATTTTCCAAAAGTAAGGTAAAATATAGGGTTGGATGAATTCTACTTGCAAACTTGAATGCTCCCAAGGTAATCTCCACAGATGTGCCAAATCTCACCTGATCGATACGTAGTGACTCGGTAGTATTAAACACGTGTTAGACTAGAGCCTGGGGACCAAAATGATGCTTTGGACAAAATTTTATTCTTAAAGATAATGTGATATCATCTACTTTTACTTAAAATTGTTATATTTTTATGAAAAGAATTGCTGTGCACTGTAAGGGTAAAATAAAGTTTTCATTGGACCAGGAATAAGATAAGGAAAACCGTGATAATTCTAATGGACAGAATATTTTTTAACCTAAATAATGAACCATTTTTATTTTACATAAGTGAAAAGTAAAATTTTACTTTGTGTCTATTTCAGTGGAAAAAACTTAATGTATAACACTATAGCATACAGGAATTTTATTTTTGTCATAAAAAGTTACTTAGTTATGGCTAGGTCGATCAGATGTCCCAGTTTAAACTGTCCCATTTCAAATGGTACACCTGGTGTGCCTACTCTCCCTGGGTTAAATTCAGGGTGTCAGTAGGCTATCCATATGTACCATTGGAAATGGGACAGTACCGTTGCTTTCTGTCCTATTTAAAACAGGATGTCTGGTCAACCTTATGGCATCAAAATGTTTCTTCCTTGAGTACTTTAGGTGGGTGAGATGAAACACATCCTCATAACTTCATTTGGAGTACCATTGGCTACACCTGAGGATAAATAAGAAAATGTAATGAAGTCAACATGAAATTTAACCAGATTGGAGATATAGTACCATGTAAGATGCTCTATGGAATGTAGTCATATTTTGTAATACTTTGTAGTCAATTTAGAAGGGTCTGGTTGCTAGCAAAAGGTCTTTATTCTTAGGTTTTCTAAGGATGTCTTCAAATTATGAATGAATACTCATAATTAACATCAGTAGCTTGCAATGTAAATTTTTTTTGTAGTATAATTAGTATTTTAAATTTATTACTCTTTGGCAGATGGAAAGAAACTGCTCTATCTTTTCCCGTATTCCACAAGAATGACTTAAAAATTTAATCAGAGGCTGATTGGACTTCTTTAAAAGGAGAGCAGAAGAATGAGGACAGAAGTTCACATACTCTGGTCTGAGCCTGATATCCCAATATTCTTAGTCAACATTTTAATTTTTAAGACTCAAGAAGATCTCAGATACTTCTGTTGTGAATTCTATCCTCAAGTTTAGTGATTCTTATAAGCAAATTAATAATAGTAATGATAATAGTTCTTTTTTTTAAAATATATTTTTACTATTTATTTTTGAGAGAGAGAGAGAGAGAGAGATATACAGAGACAGAGACAGAGAGAGAACCGAACTGGGGGAGCTCCCAGTTCAGCATATGGTTTCGCACGGGCCGGGGCCGGGATTCGATTCCTGGTCCCCGGTGCTGCAAAGTGAGTGCTTAACCCACTGAGTCATCCGGCTTCCCCGATAATAGTTCTTTACTCTGTGTCTATTGTTTGCTTGGCTCTTTCTTAGGTGTTTTAAATTTTGCTGTGTCTTGTTCACAAGGCAAATGATTCCATGGTGCTATTGTGAAGAAACTAAAGCTCAGAGAGTCACTTCGCCAACATGCCTCACGTCTGAAGCATCAAGACAGGGAGAAAAGTCTAGAGCTGACCTTTTAAAGTCCATTGTTCTTTCGTTGTCTTCTTCTGGTTTCCCAATGACTTCATAGGTAGGATAATGCTATCTATTACTCCTGGGGTGGCTTACTGCCCATGTTTGAGTTTGCCTGGTCTCTAGCAAAGCCACATGAGAGGAGAGCTGAAGAACATTTTATAAGAGGTACAGTGACATGCATATTTGTGTAAATGGGTCACAGAGTTAAGAAAGAATCCTGGAGAAGTTCATTAGCCTACATCTTTGTAACAGCAATGACTGTATACAATTTTATTAAAGCTTTCTAGTAGTTGGAAATATGACTTTAAATGTAATCATCTTTAAATGTAATAACAGTTTAAATATAATTAAGTGTAAATTGTGGGTCATTTCAAAGACACTGTTTTTACGAATTGATTACACACCTATTAGGTCTTTCACATAGCATGCTTTGACTGAACAGAAAGCCTTTGCTAATAGACCATGTCCTCTGCTCTGCATTATTCTCTGCACACTGTTAAGGTAAGGAATAACTTTTTTTTTTTTTGCTCTCTGGTGGAAAAGGCAGCTGTAGCCTGAGTGCTTGGGAAGAAGCATAAGTCATAATTGCAGGCTATAATAAATGTAAATCCATGAAAAATGGTTTAGCTTCAAATAGCTGAGTAGTAGAATCATGTAAAACCATACCTCAATATTTTTTTCTAGAGCCCAGATCATAGAAGAATTACCCATCTTTTTTAGCTGTGAGATTTCTAAGGCTTCTTTCTCAAAATCTATCTTTTGGCTTCTAGCAGAAAACAACATCAAGTCTTAAATGACAGAAACAAATTCCTAAGTAAGTTAAACTTTTTCAAGTTTTTACTAAATTTAAATAATAATGCTTACACAAATGATAGCTCAGGTCTTCATTGTGTCAGTGGTACTCAACTCACATTCTAAATTGGAAATGGCAGGCTCTCTGTTCCCGTGTCTGGGTAATCACTGATAAAACATTAATCATCTCAAGGTTCTATTCAAGTCCATTGATGGAAATTGTGAAATGTAATTTAGCTTGAGGAATTGAATTAATGTTTTCTAATAGCTCTGAGGTATTCAGTGATTTATAGGTTACAATGCTGGAAGGTGTGTTGTATGCACATGCATGTTTTCTCTGTGTGTGCATGCACTATTTAAATAGGTGACTACAAATGATACACATTCTATATCATAAGAAAGTATACTGGGGATGCCAAAAAATTTATACACATTTTAAGAGATATTATCTATGTATTACTTTTCAAAGTTGAATTGCATTACGGTAGCAATGTGTAGTATGACGTTCACTCAAAAGATGGCATTAGTAAAATGAATGCTAGTGTCACCATGTGATAGTCAGGATCATCAAAGAAAATGGTGGAAGTACGGTTGTCTTTTGAGGAGTGCAAGACCCATTGGATAATTTTAATTATTATTTATTTATTTTTATTTGAGAGAAGGTGAGAGAGAGAGAGAGACAGAGAAGTGGGGAGGGCCCAGAGCAGTCTCTGTAGTTGTACATCATTAGTTGTCACATGGTTTCCTTCCACACAGGTGGATGTGGGGCTGTGTGGGGCGGGAACTGAACTGTAGGCCTCCTGCATGGGAGACAAGAACCTTTGCTTCTGGACCATCCCAGGAGTTACCAGTTGGGTCTCATTTCAGCATGTGGGGTTGTAGGGGCTGAGGCCAGGAATCAAACCCCCAGTCTTGGGATTGCAAGGCAAGCTCTCAACCACTGAGCTATCTTGGCATCCCCCAGCTGGGTAATTTAAAAAAGTAACACTTGATACCATTTTCTCCTTAATGGAGTTGTGAATTGAAGGTTGACAATTAGCAGTTAGTTCCTGGACATTGTCAGAAAAATGAAGAAACGATTTTGGTATGCTTTGGTTCTTTTTGAAATGTACTTGTATTAGTTTGCTAGGGCTGCCATAACAAAGTACTACAGAATGGGTGACTTTACAGATATTTATTTTCTCACAACTAAGGAGGCCACAAGTCTCAGATCAACATGTTGGCTTCTTCTGAAGCCTCTTTCCTTGTCTTGTAGATGGTTGTCTTCTCCCTGTGTCTTCACATGGTCTTCTCTCTGTGTGTATGTCTTATTTTCTTCTTATTATACAGTCATATTGGATTAGGGCTCATCCCAATGGCCTATATTAACTTAATTACCACTTTAAAGACCATATTCCCAAATACAATCACATTCTAATGTCCTGGAAGTTAGGGCCTCAACATATGATTAATTGACTGACTGATTGACTTGAAGGTACATAGCCTTTCAGAGTAGTATACTTTTTTTTTTAAAGATTTATTGTTTTGACAGAGACAGAGAGAGACAGAGAGAAGGGGGAGAGCCCAGAGCAGTCTCCCTAGTTGTATGTCATCAGTTTTCAACATGGTTTCATTCCACACAGGTGGGTGGGGGCTGCACAGGGCGGGAACCGGGCCTGGGGCCTCCTGCATGGGAAGCTCACCCAGTTCAGCATATGGGTCCACATGGGCCTGGGCCAGGATTCAATCCTCAGTCCCCAGGGCTGCAAAGTGAGTGCTCAAACTGTGGAGCCATCCTGGCTTGCCCCTCTTTTTTTTTTTTTTTCCCCCTAAAGTGATTGTAAAACTCTTGTTAAATGAATTTAAGGGGATAGACCAGCTCTGTTTCACCAAGCTTCTCATACTGATTTCTATGAAACAAAATACTTCACTTCTTTAGTTACTGTTTAATATTCCATGTTGCTTTGTTTTTGACCAATTGTTATGTATCCTTCATAGCTTGCTATTTTTGAAGATACTTTGTATTTTAGTGTATTATGACTTCCAACAGAGCAGTACCCCTCCGGCTTTAACATGCATATTAATAGTGTAGGGATTTTGCTGAGGTGCAGATTTCAGTGCAATAGGTCTTGGTTGGAGCCTGAGATCCTGCCTCTAACATATTCTGCTTGTGATTCTGATGCTTCTGGCCCTCAGACCACCCTTTAAAGCAGGGCCAGGACTGGCTGCACAATTTGCAGGTACCAGTGCAGAATAAAAATGAGTCTCTTGTTCAGAAATGATTGAGATTTTTGTGACTGTGACAACAGAGTATTGAACCAATGGCAGGGGGCCCTGTGCAGATATATCAGTGGCATGCCCGGGAGCTGTCCCTGAGTGGTGTCAGAGTGCTAAGGGAAATAACTGCAGGGCACTTATTTGCACTGATTAGTCAAATGATTACTTTTTTTGGCCAGTGATAAAATCCTTATACTTAATAGCTAATCTTGGCTTTACATTGTGTTTGCACAGAACCGGTCTCAGACCACAGGGAAGCCTTAACATGCAGGAGGTATATATAAAACCAGTTGCACCTGACACTCTAAATATCTTTGTCTGTAAGACAGAATATTGCCACCAATACCACAGTGATTATAATATATAATTTGTGCTTCCTTTGGAAAGTTTCAAAGGAATCTAGGCCATGACACATGAATTCCTCTTGCAGAATGATCAAGGTTCTTCTTTGTCCTTGAGATAACACACTGCTTGCTTTTTTACGGTAGTGTTTTAACTCTGGGAGATAAATTCATTTTATTTTTCTGAGGTTAAGATGATGATGATGATGATGATGATTAAGATGATGATGATGATGATGATGATGATGATGATGATGATGATGATCATCATCCAGAAACTGATTTTAAAATGTTTGGGGTACACATACACATTGATTTGTTATTTTGTTTTCTACAAAAAAACACCTACTTCTATGTACTGAGTCATGCGTCTTGAGACTGGTCCCCATGTCTCCTGCTTTCTCCCTCCTCTCCTTTACATTAAGGGAGCTGTGTAGGCAGATAATTCTGGAAGCCAAGGAAATGTTTTTCATTTATGATTAGCCCAAGGGGAAACCTGAGGTCTGATGAAAATGATCTGAAACATATTCCTGTTCATCCTACTAGATTGCCTCGGTGCTTTTTCAAATTCTTGATGCTGAGTTCCTTTAATCATGTAATTATTTCAAAGAAAATTATCAAGTCATTACTTATTTTATATTATTTCCCACATTTTTATTTCCAGGTGTCCTATTTTTAATCTTCCAATTTGGGCTGGAAACTAGTAATCGGTGCTAAAGCAGTTGTTACTTGCTATTACTAATCTATTTTTTATGGATATTTGAATATCATGAGATTTTAGGGATGATATTTTTAAAAAATTCTGATAAACATCTATAGATCTGGAATGATAACCTGCATTTAAAAAATAAGCGATGTATTTATAGTGTTCAAAATTCAGAAGGCATGCACGCACACACGCGCACACTTCTAGAGTTAAAGCTTGAATGAGCAAATGTAAGCACCCCTCCTTTATTTTACACAAACCAGAAACTATTTTCACTGTTTGGTACCTTTGAGAAAATTACGTGAACTATCTAACATGGATTTTTACAAAAGGCAGTACCTTCAGACTGTAACCAACTAAAGCAGAACAACTTGAAAGATAGGAAGTATGTGTGCTCACTAACCTGAAAGTATATTGCAGGCTGTGATTTTCTTCTTATTTCCCATAATGTTGGTGTTATCTGTAGGCTTCCAGAGTTTTGACAAAAAAGAATTAATAGAAAAAGTGATGGGCCTTATTACTAGTAATAATAAAGAATTAGCAGGGGAAATTTAGTAGATTGTTTTTAAAAAGAAAAATTAGCACCCTGTTAGTTTAATTTCAATTCCTAATAGACTGATGAAATAACATTACCAAGAATGTGTCCACATCTGTAACATACTGGAAGCAGGCCCAAAGACTTTAAAGTAGTAATCATCATACAAAAACCTGATTGCTTTCCTTGATAGCCTTATAGAATTACTTGATTTTTTAAAAAGGCTGTAGATGTTAAATATCATGATTTCAAAAAAACAATTCTATTATTTTGCAATCTTACATATCAAATTTACTGAATTGGATAAAGAAATGGTAAATGTGTAATAAACTGTTCGAAAGAGGTAATGATTATTGCAAACATATCAAATTGAAGAGAAGTACAAGATAATGTGCATATGTATTTTTAATGATCTGGAACCATTACTTAAGCAGTATATAATGAAATCTACAGATAATGGTGGATGGGGGGTGCCTTTTGTTCTTTTTTTTTAAATGAGTGTTAGAATAAAGCAATGGGGTCAGACATGCAGGTTTATTGTTATAGCAAAAGATGAAATAGATTTCCTTGCAAATGGCTCACTAATGTATTTGGGGAGAAATAATCAAATCTGTGGGATCAAAGGAGGGAAAAACTTAATGACCAGATGTCTGTTTTAGGAGACAGGTAGTAAAATGACAGTCAGTTATTTTATGAATTAGATATTAACTTGAAGTACAATTAACCTAAAGATTTTCTAGTCCATATGATGAAAAATATATCAAGCTGTAATCTAGGAATACTAGTATATTCTTTGTCAGCCCAATTTTCCACCCATCATTATCTGGCATCATGATTGGACACACCAAGAACTTGTGCTATAGTCAGAGTAATGTTCTAAAAAGGTGTGTCTTTCAACTGAGAAAATACAGAAAAGGTAGACATACACTGTAGAGACACACATGAAAATTAATTGTGTCGAGTGACATTTGTTTTCATGTGAATATTAGGATACTCGGCTTTTTGATTACGTGGGCATCATGCACCTCTCTTCTTCAAGGTACTAAACACAGTTGCTCTAGAAGAGATGGAGTGGGTCTAAGAAACCAGCATCTGAATGCTCTTTACCATAGATACTGTCCATATTTTGCACATGGTTAGGCTTAGGTTTAGAAAATTTGTAATGTTTTACCAAATACGTTATAGATGAGTGGTTAAGTGAAATTGAAACCCACAGGTCTTTACTTCCCAAGCACAAAGCTCTTTCTTTCTTCCTACCCCAGAAAAACCTCTGCATTGGAGCATTTTGAGACAATATCAGTACTTCACTCTCCACTTTAGGGAGCTGTAAGGGATAGTGTGTCTCCGTGGACAGGAAGAGGACAAGATTTCAGTCTCTAAAGCAATTATGATGTGTTGCCCTTTTGACTTAGAGTCTCACATCAACAAATGCATGTCTACTTTGGACCAAGAAAAACAGTATTTTGTAAAATCAGTAAGACATGCTGAACATTTTCATATCCTCAAATTTGTATATTATGCATAGGTTTTATAACCTGAGTGATGCTAAGAATTTGACATACTATGATTTTTGTATACCAAAGACTAATAAAATGTGTAGAAATGGTAGCATTATTGATATGAATTAAATAGGTAGAGATGATGGCACTAAAATTAGTTCCTAATTTACATTATTTTTTAAAGAAAACGTCAATTTTATAGTAACTTATGGACAATTAAAGTGAGAAAATTGCAAAGCACATTCTCCTTCTGGTAGGGAAAATATTCTGTTTTCCTTTCTTGATTCTTTTAACGTAGAATCAATACTAATATCATTTGTATTGTACTTTAGTGTTTACAAAGTGGATTCACATATATTCTCATATTTCATCTGTGCAGTGACCTCTGGAAGGTAAGATTTCCTAATTATGTTTTTAATGTCTATTTCTTAACTCTGTGTAAGAGCAAATTGATTGAGTACCATTTCTTCAATTTAGAAGGCTAGACTGATGAACTGTTTGATGGAACATTCAAGAAGGCTGAAGAAAAGAAGAGATAGCAAGTCTAAATATTAAAAACTACTCCTGAAATGATTTGGGCATTTTCCCAAGACTGAAAACAAAACAAAACAAAACCTAAAGAAAAGAGCAAACCTGGCGATCATATGTCTCTGAACCTGCCCCTTTGAGTAGCAGCTTTCTTAGTTGGGATTAAGTATGGCAGTTTATAATCCCAAATCCCCCAAATAACAATAGCAGTGGCTTAAACACTCTAAAAGTTTCTTTTTTACTTATGTAAAAGAAGTCAAGCTGTTGACAGACCCGGCCCTGTGTGTATGATGGCCCCGGTGTCAGAGAACCAGACACCTGTCTCACTGAGGTGTCATCCTCAGCAGGTCGCGCAATGGCCCAAGGTGGGTTGGTTGCTTGAACTTCTGCCATGAGGTTCACATTACAGGCAGAATGGAGGAAAGAAGGTTACCAGTGTTCCCCTTTAGGCTGGTTTCCCGAAGTATCAAGTAGCATTCCTGCTTTTATCATGCTTTAGTTGTAGGATTAATGTGCAAAGTAAGCACATACTTATTTACCTGCTCAGCTAAAAATCAGGGTTTCCTTACCCAGGACGAAGAGGAGGGTTGACGTTGGTGTGAGCCTGTCTCAGGCTCTGTCACATAGAAGTAGAATAGGGTGTAGAACACAACAGACTAGCATTGAGGGTGCTGCAGGGCTGTCAATTTCTTAGTATTTGGGCTGTGTCCCAGTTGGTTTATAATGGTTAAGATTTTGTGAATGACTAACTGCTCTTTATCTGTATAAGTGCATATTTATTAGAAAAACCACTTTATTCATTTAAACAAGTGGATACAGGAGGATATTGAAGAGCATATTTGTTCTCAAGTTATTTTATAACCAGTAACACTAACACTAGATTTCAGTACTGCTTCTGATTTCCACATTATTTCTGAAGTCTTCAGGAGGAAATATAAGCAGTGTAATGCCAAAATCATTTTCTATGTGATCTCCCCCTTCCCAGCCCCCATCCTCCCTTAATCTTTAGAGGAAGTGAGAATTGCTTGGAAAACAGTGGGCAAAATGCCAGCTCACCATTTTTATTTATTTTTTATAAAGGATCTCAGATTAGGCTTTGGAGAATGGAAGAAAATTCCAAAAACATTCTTAACAAATTTATTATTTCTTTCAAATGTGATTCGGAACAGCAAAGGACAGTATATTTTATAGCACGACTTTTAAGACAACGGAATTGGCCATAAATTCACATAATGAAACTTCCAGCAAGTCTTTATATTTCTATTGGGGAATTCTTTGGACCTTGGTGTAAATTTTTAAATAGTTAATATCAGCTTTCTATTTCTTTAGTTGTAGAGCTAATGTGAAAGTAGCTTGCTGTGTTACAAAGCATGCCTTCTCGTTAGCCAATGAATCAACTTATGCGTGTTTCTGTTGTTGTCAGGCATGTTAAATAGTAGTTTTTAGGCACTTGAGGGATTGCGCATAATATTGCCATTGTGAGAGTCTATTCTTTATCTATAACCAGTGAAATCCCTCCTTTCTAACACTGCCCTTTCCTCACCCCCCATCCCCACCTTTTCTGGTTCTTTCCCACAATTCATTTTAATCACATTCCGCTCTGCATCAAGAGAGAATGCCTTGATTTCTCAAAGACCTGGATTTTGGTTCTAGCGTTCCTATAAAATGAAGTATAATTACTATATAAAGTTAGGCAAATGGATGTATCTTTTGAGGCCTCAGTAGCTCCACGTTTATAACAAGAAGTTGATTTAAAATACTATTTTCTTCCACTTTTGAAATTATAAAACTCCATGCAATGGTATTTTTTTTTTAAATCAGTTAAAACAATTTCTAGAACACATTTGATGAAGAATCCTAAATAAATGTTAATTTATATTTAAAGATATATTTAATTTAATCAATGAAATAGTGACTACTTTTTAAATGGAATTTAAGTCTAATATTTAATATTGAATATTTATTATGAATTCAGGCATGTAAATTAATTTTTAAATATGTCACCTATAGTTTTTGGGAAAAAAAGCTGAAACAGAAAAAATATTACTCCATACTCTGACCATATTCTGCATTTTTTGTTTGAAATTAAATGATAAATGTATGTGATCATTTAAGTCAGATGAGGCAGGGTGAAGGCGTCACCTTATGAATCAGCAGAAATCATATCAACTTCCTTGATTGCATCCAATTTTATTTGTCTTCAATTAGCACATGTTTCATTCCTGGCAGCTATCATTGTTCTGAAGTCACGGAACCTGACCTGAACATGTTGTGTGTAGGTGGCTCTATTACTGTGAACTTTGTTTGCTCTTTGAATTATGGTGTAATCTTCATGTGCCTTAGCTTGATCACGATTTCAAGCTTAAAGATTTTAATTATGGGAAATTTCAAGTTTTTGGACTAGGTTTTAAGGATAACAGCCAGGAGTACCAAAAAAATGTGGGAAATACATACAACCTTTAAAAACAGAAATCCCATTTTACAATTTTTAAGAAAAGCAGATTAAAGCACTTTTTGAAATTTTTATTAAGAAGTTTAACTGAGAGACTTAACATTATTTAGTGAAAACTGTAGCTCTTATTCTTTTAATGCCTTACTGCCTGTTCATGAACTAGTCTCTTTACACACACCCACACACACATTTTATTTCATCTTTACAAAAAGTCTCAATCAGAGCCCATTTCATGGGTGGGAACCCAAGGTCATCCTGGGTAAATGGTGGGAAGTAAAATTGCATGTGGGCTCACCTGATCACAGAGCCTGCGACTCATTCTTAGGTGACGTAATGCTCAGAGATGCTAGCCTTTATTGCAAAGGATGTTGCTAAAGTGGCTTAAAAGTTTGCCTTCTTGAATAAGCAGATCTCTTGAAATTGTGTAATGCTTAGCAGACCTTCTCCTTCCGTCTACCTCAGTACTTCTCCCCATAAACAGTATACATTCAGCTGGAACTGATTCAGGATAATCAGAAATTAAAACTTGCCCACATAAAAGTCTGATTAGTGTATGCCAGTACATAAGAATAAACTACTCTTAAAATGTAAGAAGTGTGTGTTACCTCAGGGACTGAGTGCATTTGATAACCTGAAAGCATTGTATGAATTGGTAAAGGACACAGGCTCTGTTTTCAATCCTGACTCCAAGTACTCGATGTGTGATCACCTAGAGCCTGTTTCTTTATAGGATAAACTGGCAAACAGAACTCACCTCAGAGTTGTCAGGTTAAAATGGGATAAATGCATCTGACTGACAAGCTTAGCGTTTGGCAAAATGTTAGTTGCTCTTGCTATTTTAAAATGTATGCTTTGATAATTCTATTGTTCACTGACATGGGAATACCTCTTTATTCCACTTTAGAAAATAATGTTTTAAGAATTTTAAAAACAATAAATGAAGGTTTATTCAATATTGTCAGTATTTTTATAGCTTGCTTATAAAAAATTCTGCAGAATTTCTGTAAATAAACTTTTTCCAGTGTGCCCAGAGTATAATTCAGTTAAGAAATATTTTTTAAAGATTTTGGCATTTTCTATGATATTTTTATTGAATAGTCACATCCATAAAACTTTATGTATCAAATGATACAGTAAGTAAGTGATTTCTATCTCTGAACAGCATAAAAATTTGATTAAAAAATTTAAAACATATTATATAATATAAATACATTATTTTTTGATAGTCTCTGGAGTTTGTATTAGGAAAAATTATTTCTCATTCCATTTTACAGGCAGGGAAGATGAGTCATATGATACTTATTTTGCAAGAGCAATAGAGTGTTGGATTTGGGCAGAGAAGGAAAAGGGTGTGAGGGGAAAAACCTGGATTCTCATTCAAATTGGATTCATCCTGCTGTGCTGTGTGGTGTTCAGAAGCGAGGCTAGCCATTAGAGCCATTTTTAATTTTGATTCTGGGTTGTCATACTGTTCAGTGAATGTGACTGGAAAGGTTCTTAGGCAGAGATGCTAATTTAAGAATGTTGTCAGTTTAATTGATCCTAAGAGAAGATTAAACAAATTCCACAGCAAATAAATGGACATGTCTGGGAGGATTTTCTTAGAAGTAATTTCTCGAAAACACACACAAATCATTTGCTAAATTAAGAATACAGGTATATTAGTGAGCCCCGCTCACAGGACTGGACAGTCCCTGAAGGAATTTCATCTGCACGCTGGGGTTCAGCCAGATGAGCTGCACACTAAGTTTTAATTAGAATTTATTTGCAGCTAGAATCTGCTCCTGTGTTTTTCTCCTAAAGTTAGTAATGAAGCATTTCTCCTTGTCTCGTCATTAGTATTCAGAGCTCTATCAGGCAGCAGTTCAAACTCTTTCCCTTGTTTTTGTCAGAGAAGATGATGGAGCAAGGTTGCTTAGGAACACTTAGCCACACTCTCAACGGGAATTATCAATCTGTTCGGTACGTTCACCTCCTCACGCGGGGGAGAAAATAGAGTTTTGCTGCTGACGTTAATTGATTCCAAGTTATTTTAGTGGGAGTATGATGTTGAAAACTAGATTTCCTTTCATTTTTATGCATTAGATGCAGAGAAACGATACAGTGACATATTCTACTGTACTTAGAATTATCATAAAGGTGTCTAAACTTGGATTTGTATGTTTTAGTATTCAGATCTTGACACTGGTCAGTTTACAGGATTATCTTTGGGTTTTAGAGACTGTTTCTGTAGTGATTTCTTTGGTTTCCAATAAATTCACACAGCCATCTCCTTCAATAGAGTTCTGATTAGTGCAGTCAGGGAGTGACACATGAAATTCAGGGTGGGTGGAGGGGTGAAATGGAAACCAGCTGCCATCTGGTTACCTCTAATTTTATATGGTCCAAAAATGCTTTTGTCTCTTTTTTTCCTTTTCTCCTCCCCTGTTTTCTACTCAGATAGTCATCTTAAAAAATTTATTGCCCTAAAATGTAAAGTAATGAATACAGCGTGTTTCTATGGACCATTTGACTTGAATTCATTTTTAAAGATTCTCTGATTTGGCCATTTCGGTACTTAAAAGCTGAAACAAATGGGAACACTGCAGATGAAAGTTACACAAGCAAACAAAGAAAACATGTCTCTGAAGAAGTGGCCAGCGGCAAGCCAATAGTGTTATTTTGTTTTGAATCTGTAGCTCTGGTCCTCAGTAGCACCTAAGCTAGCTTGTATATTTAAGACATAGAGCCTTTTGTTATACCATATTTTTTCATGTATTAAGATGCCCCCATGTGTAAGAAGACCCCTACTTTTCTAACCCAGGATTAAGAAATCAATACATGGGTTACTCTCCTGTATAAGACGATCTTCAATTTTTGGCCTAACAATTGTAGACAGAAGTATCATCTTATACACAGGAAAATACAGTATTAAGGATTTTCATTGAAACAAATGGAATGAGATCTAGCGAGGCCTTACCTTTTATTCTCTTGTTAAATGTCTTTAATACTGGTTCTTAATTTATTCAAGACTACACATAAAATTAGCTGCAGAGCTTGAAAAGGCAATGCTCATTCCCTGGTTTGCTCTTTGCCGATTCTGATTTAGTGGAAAAGAAAGCTGCCTAACCCCTCCAAGGTCTATTTACTCAGCACCTTCTGGAAAAAACACAGATGACTGATTTTTAAAAAAATAAGTGTTGTTGTGTCCATTTGGTTAAGGAACACTGTTCCCATAAGTTAGGAGGTCTTGAGATAGGAATTATGGAGTCAGCCTGGGAATTCAGATTGCAGAAAACTCCATGGAGTGTGTCCTTTGTGCATATGAGTAGAAGGTGGAATCCAGAATACTTTCTGTGTCTACCAAAGTTTTCCATTAAAGCCAATTTGAGGATAAAGAAAAAGCCTAGTACTTAATGACTGGCTTAAGGGTTGAAAATCTATTGAAGAGCATATGTGAGCTCTCATAAAATAAGTATTCTGGGATGTTGAATTCAATTTGTTCAGAATTTGTGCCTTTTCAGAAGTTGGTCTTTTTAAAAACACACTTGAGTAATGTTTTTCATTTTAAAACTATCTTCAGATATAAAGGGCCTTGTAGAAACTCTTAGTATTTGTGGTACCAGAATGGCTGATGGCTCTGAATGGCTTCTTAGGAACTTTGTTCTTACGACATTTTTTCCTGGTAGTCTTTGAAAGTATTTCTCATTCCAAAGTTTATAGAGGTCCTCTAGGTTTATCACTAATTTTTCTTCTCTCTTTCTTTCTTCTTTTCTTTTCTTTTCTATTTATTGGGGTGACATTGCTTCATAAAATTCATCAGTTTCAAGTGTACATTTCTATAATATATCTTATATATTGCATTGTGTGTTCACCACCCAAAGTGAAATCTCCTTCCATCACCATATATTTAATGAATATACCGTTACCCTTTATTTTTTTCTACCTCTCCACCCTACCCCTTTCACTCTGGTAACCATTATCCTGTTGTCTGTATCTGTGAGTTTTTGTTTGTTTGTCTTGTTTGTTGCTTTCTGTTTTATATCCCACATAGTAGTGAAATCATATGGTTCTTGACTTTTTTCGTCTGACTTACTGTGCTTAGCGTGATACTCTAAAGCAGGGGTTCCCAACCTCTTTATACCCTAGGGCGCATTCTAAAATATCTGTAGGGCGGCGGGCACCAGCTGTTTCTAAGGATATTTATTATTGAACAAGAATAAAAAATAATAAACAAAAATAATTTAAAAATAATAAATTTATTGTACAAATTATATACACACAAAGAAACATATATACAAAATGTAATACAAAGTAAATAAAAAGCACACGTATAATAAAATCATTTAAAAAAGCATAAAAGAAAACATAAAAAAAACAATCTGTCAGTGTGATCTTTGGCATTGCATTTCATTGGCCAGTGCCTCATAATTAGGAGAGTATGACGACAACCCTGTTAGCAAACAGTTATTAAGATGCTCATCGGTAAGTCGAGATCTATATCGTGATTTTATTAATTTCATGTTTGAAAACAAAGATTCGCATAAATACGTTGACCTGAAAAACGATTTGATTTTATAGGCCGCTTTTTTTAAAAATGGGAACCTTTCTTTGTTGACTATGTTCCATAAGTCCTCTGATATTAAGGATTTTAGAAAAATATCGTTCTTAAGGTTCAAAATTTCTAACTCTAGTTCTTCTGCTTTCCCCTGAACAAGGTCTGCAATACATGCGGCTAGTTCTATTACATTTATTTGGCAAGTAAAAAGATTGATACAGAAGGAGACAATTGGCTCGGTATTTGTAAACTGCAGAAATCTCTCTTCAAACTGTTTTTGAAGTACTTGCAGGGTTTCAATAAATAATGACACATTTAATTCATTGTTACCTAGCATTTTCCTCATATTTGGGAAGTGCACGAGAGACTTGATATGCAGATGTAATATCAACAAAGTCAATTTTGCTTTACATGCATTTACAGAGCTTATCATTTCAGCTCTATTTTTGTCTTTTCCCTGCAACTCCAAATTGAAAGAATCTAATTTTTCCATGGTGTCAGCAAGAAAACCCAAATCCACCAGCCAGCAAGAGTCTGTTAGTTCATCATAATTTTCATTTTTATCATGTATAAATGTTTTTATTTCTTCCATTAAGTTCACAAATCTTGTAAGAA